>PITA01020212.1:0-35469 GCA_004023965.1 Spilogale gracilis
CAGGGACCACCTCCTGCTTATGAAGTCCTGTGCTGGTTACTTGTAGGGGCTCTGGAGCCAGACTGCTGGGATCCCAATCCTAGCTCTGCTCCTTAATTGCTGTGTGACCTGGAGCGATACTTGATCTGTTTCTCGGTCTTCGCATCTTTTGAATAGTCACCATAACGAGTACTTACATCCTAGAGTTGTGGAGAGGATTAGTGAGTTTTTGAAAAACATTTAACCTAGCCCCTAGTGCCTGTGAGATAGGGAAACCTGCTTTTTGCTCCTTTTCCTGCTTCTGGTCTTGCTGGGACCTGCACCCTCACTTTTACACATGCCGCAGAAAACAGAGTGTAAGTCCTGCTTATAAGGGACAGAGAGTTAGTGATTTCCTTAGGGTAGATAAGATCTAAGGAAGGACTAGGTGTCAATGACTGGGGGAAAAAGCTACCATATGCGTAATTCAGAGCACCAGCACGTGACATCTGGACCCCGCCCCACCAGCTCTAAGGAGTAACACCTGGGCCCTCATCTTTGTTCTGACCAGTTCCCAGATGTCTGAGAGGACATTACACCAGGCCACCATGCTCGGTAAAGACCCCCAGACCCCAAACAGACAAGACTCCCTCCTTTCCTTTGCGTCTCCTACACACCTGCATTCTCTCTACATCTTCAATAAACTCTGGGTTTACCTCCTGCTGGCTCACATTTGATTTCTGTCCTGTGCACAGCCAGGAACCCTCTTGGCTTGTCCTATGGGACCCTCCAGGTCCCCAGAGCCGGCCTGCCTGTATCACATGTATAGGATTGTATTGTGTTCTGTCCTGCTTTACTTTAAACTTCATGAAAGACGGGGCACCCGGGTGGCCCAGTCAGTTAAGCGTCTGCGTTTGACTCAGGTCATAATCCCAGGGTCCTGGGATCAAGTCCCACATTGGGCTCCCTGCTCAGTGGGGAGCCTGCCACTCCTCCGGCTTGTGCTCTGTCTCACAAATAAATAAATAAAATCTTAAAAAACAAAAGCAAAAAACTTCATGAAAGAGGGCTTCGGCTGCCCCTATTTCGAACTTTGTAGTTGAGTTCTTGCCTTCTGGTGTCCTTGCTCAGGTGGAAGACTGCCAGCAAGGCATCCCCTGAAGGGGAACCAAGCACTTAACTCCTTCAAGCACTAGGGACGGCCCTGAGCCAACAGGGTCCCACCCGTGATTGACTCTAGACAGTGATGGATTTGACCTTGACCACCTACCGGCATGTACCCACCCACTTTGCCCCACATTTTCCTTACATAACCTGGAAGTATTTTTGGCGCTCTGGAGACAGTATTGGAGACATCAGTCCACTGTTTACCCCATGTTGGCCTCAGGAAGTAACTTCCTTTCTTGTTTTGGCATCACTCTGTCGTCAGTGGTGGAGGGCCAGACCTGGTCTGTTCAAAACCGCAGCATGCCGGCTTCGTTCAGATCAATGTTTATTTCTCTAGGCAGAAAGGCCTGGGAGACATAGCAGTGATGAGACATTCTCAACTCCTGGCTGAACCTGGGAGATGACTTTTAGTCCTTGAAAATACAACTTTCAGAATATTTGATGCAATTTCTGGAAGCCAACGGGAGTGATGCTTGTCAGGGCCCTACCTTGTGCCCCGGCACCAAGGATGTTTCTCTCAAGATTGCGTTACAGACCTAGTGACCCAATGGCTATTTCAGCCTGGCCCAGAGGTGGGGGCATTGGATGTTCCTGGAATATTTCCCTTCCTTTAAGTGCCTGGGAACATTGAGATGACACCTGTCATCCACTGAGCAGCCGTAAGCGAACAGCCCCCACTGGGGCCTTGGCCTCCTGGGGTCCCCCACAGCCTGGGTGTCCGGAAGCCCAGGAGAGAGGCTCTGCTGGTGGAACCCAGGGAGGTTGAAGGGGGCTGAATGGACTCCTCTCCTCCACCAGCAGCAGAAATGGGGGAGATAAATGTACCTCTCAAAGGGACAGAGAAAGGATATACAATACTAAATTTTTAAAATAAATGCTCTAAGAAAACAGAGGTCAGGGGCCTAGAGACAAGTGTTAGCTGAAACAAATGATAGATTCTTTTGACAACCTTGAGCTTTTTCAGACAGGAACTCAAGGAAGGCTGCTCATCCCAGGGATGAGGTGGTGTTAGGCTGCTAAAAGCCATACTAGATTTTTTTTTTCAATCTGATGGGAGAAGTGGACAAAATTGTTCGTATTCAAAGTTGCAGTTCTTATAGGCCAAGACTGAGGCCTAGTCAAGAAGTGGGATCAGAGGAGGGGCGCCTGGATAGCTCAGTCGGTTGAGCATCCAACTCTTGGTTCAGGCTTGGGTCCCAGTCTCAGAGTCATGGGATCGAGCCCAACCTTAGGCTTGGCAAGCAGCATGAAGAATCTTCTTGTCCCTCTCCCTCCCCCTCTGCCCTCCACTGATAAATAAATACAATCTGGAAAAAAAAATGAAGTGGGATCAAATTGGCCAACATGAGAGTGTTTGTCAAAAGGCGGGTAGAGTCAATGAGACAGTTCCTGCTGAGGTTGTTAGGGGCTCAGAATGGAGTCATGTGTCTGCTTCAACGTTCTACACATGGGCTGAAGAAGAACCAGGGTTGGCATCTGTAGAAAGAGAATTTTTTTCTCTTGAGTGGTGTCCTGACGGTGGATTTCTGCTCCTTCCTGAAAGCATTAACGTTGGTGGACATCAGAGTCCTGGGGAGAGCATGTTCAGATGTGATTCAGTACCAGGACCTATGACTGCGTGTTTTACAAGCCCTCGTGCGCTTCTGACACGAGAAGCCCCATCTGAGAAATTGGCTTCAAGTATAAAGCCAGTCTCTCAAACAGATGCACACACGACCCAGATCTCCTACAGCCAAGCCCCCACGGTAATGGTCTCCTGCCCGAGAAACTCCGGCGTCATCATGCGTTCCCCAGGCAGCATGACCCGACAGAAACCGTTATTGTTACGAAAGTCTTCTGGGCATGGCCATCCTCAGGACAGTGCCTGTCTGACCTCACCCAAGACATTCTGCAGACTTCAGGCTTCAAGATTACTTTTTGTCCTTTCGTCCTAGGGGTGATTTCAATAAATGTCAGATAACAAGCTAGTCAATGCCCTTCAGATGGAAATTCTCTTGCCTGAAGTCCCAGGAGACGGAGCAGAGGCCTTGCAAGCTTTTGCCGGAAGTCCCAGTCTATATCCTACGTCGGGCTGTGACACAGAGAATCTGTCCCACCAGGGCTCCAGCTTCTATTCGACACTGTGAGGGCTCCGACAAGCTTCCTTGTTGCCATTTAGCATGTCCAGTTAATATTGCTTGAGGGTGGAGTTACTTCCCTTCCTTTTAAATATATATTTTTTTAATTTTAAGGCGGGGGGGCTTGGTGGCAGAGGGAGAGGGAGAGAGCCGTAAGCAGATCTGTGCTGGGTGCTGAGCCCTACATAGGGTTCGATCTCACAACCCTGAAATCACAACCTGAGCTGAAACCAAAAGTCAGACTGAACTGACTGTGCCACCCAGATTTAGATTCCTTCTATTTTACAATACCAGGTGTGTGTGTGGGGGGGGGGCGTTTCCAGGTCAAACACACTGTGCATCTGTTGCTGGGTGGATTGGGGAGACCTCCAGGCTCTAAGGTGACTGCCCAGCCCAGCCCCTGAGATCACTGAGAGTCTTACTCCAAGGACGGACAGAGCAGTGGTTGAACAGTGCACATGAAGAGAGAGAGTGCATTCTGGAGATGTGAGGCAGAGCGAGCCTAGAGGGAGCTACGGGTCTCTATCTTTTATTGACAGTTGTTCATGAAGGGGTGGACTGTTTCTTACTGGGGGAGGGGATTTCTTTGGGAAAAGGACTTTGTGATTTTTCTTCTCATTTGATTAGAGTTTCAGGCCTTCTTTGTCTGGAGCCTGTGCAGTTTGGTCTGGCTTCTTGTGGCCTTGTGTGTGGAATGCTGTCAGGACAGGTTGCTAACTTTTCCTAAGAGTGTGCCTTGATTCCCCCTTTGCTGGCCTCCAGGGATCCTTGTGTGTGTGTGTGTGTGTGTGTGTGTGTGTGTGTGTGTGTGTAGTTTTTTTAAAAATTAATTAATTATTTTTCATTTATTTGTCAGAGAGAGAGAGAGAGAGAGAGAGAGAGAGAGAAGCAGGCTCCCTTCTGAGCAAGGAGCCTGATGTGGGACTCAATCCCAGGACCCTGGGATCATGACCTGAGCTGAAGGCAGCTGCTTAACCGACTGAGACACCGAGGCGCCCCTCCTGGCATCCTTTTAAAGCCCAACTAGCTGCCTGCTCTAACACATTCTCATCATAAATAATCAGGTAAACAGACATAAGCGGTTCACATAAAGCCTGTTCAAACATTCCGATTCCACAAACTTCTGCCTTTGTTCCATCAACCCTTACATGCCTGACTGTGGCCTCCATTAGGATTCCATCAACAGGTTTTGGTTTATAGGTAGCCGTGTTCCCTGGTCAGATATAATATTCATTCCCATAAAGCCTTCACGTAAAGAAGATATGGCTGCTTTACATAAAAGCCTGTTTAAATATTCAGATTTTTATAATCTTACCAACACTCATGTATTCATGTTCTTCTTCTCTTTGCAGCATGAATGGAGGCTTTGTCAATGGGTTTTGGCACCATGGTCGTGTGGCTCTCATGTAAAGGGGTCCCGGGAACTTTACCCTCCGACCGTTTACTCCTTAAGGTGCTAAAAGCTTTGGGTTCCCTTGCTGGGTTCCCAGCCTGGCCCTTTTGTCAATCTTGATCTTGATCACCTAAACACTGCGCTGGGTAGAACGGTTAGGTTTCTTCTCCAAACTGGGGTAAATGGAGTGGACTTCTTTGGGGCCTTTGAACACTGGGGAGATGAGGAGGGAGTCCTTTTGGTCCACTCAACCTTTGTTTTAACCCCATCATTCATTCAACCATTTCTTTTTCTTTTTCTTTTTTAATTCAATAGACACATAGTGAGAGAGGGAACACAAGCAGAGGCAGAGAGAGAGGGAGTAGCAGACTTCCCACCGAGCAGGGAGCCCAATGTGGGACTTGATCTAAGGACCCTGGGATCATGACCTGAGCCGAAAGCAGATGCTTAATGACTGAGCCCCCCAGGTGCCCGCATTCAACCATTTCTTAATAGCCATCTAAAGATTTCCACTCTGCTGGGTGAGTCCCATGACTTCTCCTTTCTGTTTCCTTTTTGTTTTGTTCTTAATCCATATTTTTATTAAAAATATTTTATTTATTTCTTTGAGAGAGAGACTGAGGGAGAGAGCATGAACAGGCCAAGGTCAGGAGGGAGACGCAGACTCCCTGCTGAGCAGCGAGCCTAACTCAGGGCTCCATTGCAGGATCCTGGGGTCATGACCTGAGCTGAAGGCAGACACTTCACCGACTCAGCCACCCAGGTACCCTTCACCTTATTTGTTAATAACCATTTAAAATTTTCCATTATGCTTAAACTGGTGCCTAGGCTCTGCCTTTCCCCCATCTCTCATTAATTCACCTAATGTTTTTATGAGTATCAATAAGTCCCATGAGGGGAAGCTGAGGCAGCAAATTTGATAAGGCTTGCAGAACTGTCCCTCAGTTTTAGACAGCAGTAAGTTTATCTGGGGTGCCCATGTAAAAGGCACCCCATTAACCCTGGCATTTATCATGATCTGAGTAATGGGCATATACAGTAGTGACTATCCGGGTCGCTGTGAAGCGTCCCTCATGCCTTGCTGCTTCATCTGGGGTGCTCTACCCGGGGGTGGGGGGGAAGGCGGGGAGGACACAGACTGATCCCTTCTCAGGGTAAACAGACCTCACAGGGGCTTTTATCCAGTCCTCCAGGCTGGCTCTTCCCTTGGGAAGAGGCAGCTTTGCGTTTGGGTTATGTATCCAGTAGTCTGTGCTTGTTGCCTAGTGACCTGTGGGTTCCACATCCACCAAGCGTGCTCTTCTATTTGGCAGGGTTCAAAACCAGAGACATAGGGGTGCCTGGGTGGCTGAGTGGGTTAAAGCCTCTGCCTTCAGGGTCCTTCCTAGGGTCCTGGGATTGAGCCCTGCATCAGGCTCCCTGCTCGATGGGAAGCCTGCTTCTTCTCCCTCTCCTACTCCCCCTGCTGTGTTTCTTCTCTCACTGTCTATCAGATTAAAAAAAAAAAACTTGGGGTGCCTGGGTGGCTCAGTCTTCAAGCGTCTGCCTTTGGCTCAGGTCATGATCCTAGAGTCCCAGGATAGAGCCCCACATCAGCCTCCCTTCTTGGTGGGAGACCTATTTCTTTCTCTCTCACTCCCCCTGCTTGTGTTCCCTCTCTAGCTGTGTTTCTCTCTATCAAATAAATAAAGAAAATATTTTTAAAAAAAATTTAAGGGGCGCCTGGGTGGCTCAGTTGGTTAAGCGACTGCCTTCGGCTCAGGTCATGATCCCGGAGACCCGGGATCAAGTCCCACATCAGACTTCCTGCTCCATGGGCTGGAATTTGATGCTGGGCTAAGCTCAGATTTGGGTCTAAGTTCCAGTTACTGGCCTTGAAGCCACTCACCAAGGGAAAAAGTGAGCAGCAACGACTGAAAGTACTTGTAAAACCTCTCTGATCCCCAGGAAGGTAGTCAGTGTAGAGGTGGGAGGTGTTGTGAGAGGGGGTGTGGAGAGCAAAACCATGAAACCGCTGAAACCAGTGGGTGCAGTGTGAAGGAATGGCTACATCTTGTAGATCGGTATCAGCTGCCTGAGAAACCTTTAATAAAATGGATTATGAAAGTAACGAATTTGGAGGCTATGTCTCTGTTTTTTGTTTGGGTTTTTTTAAAATTTTTTTTGTTTTATATATATATTTTTAAGATTTTATTTATTTGACAGAGAGAAACACAGCTAGAGAGGGAACACAAGCAGGGGGAGTGAGAGACGGAGAAGCAGGCTTCCCGCCGAGCAGGGGGCCCGTGCCGGCTCGATCCGGGGTCTCCATCGTGGGACTCCGGGATCAAGACCTGAGCCAAAGGCAGACGCTTAAAGACTGAGCCTCCCGGGTGCCGCTCCAGGGATTTACCCTCAGTAACTGAACACAGCTGCTGCTTCAGACCGTCGGGGACCACCTCGGAGTCCACATCTCCTCATTCCCACTTTTTTATCCTTTTTCTTCCCAAAGCACACCGTTTTCACGAGCCACGGCCATTCCAGTCCAGTCCCATTTTCCTGACATCTACTTAAGGAAAATTTTGGTGTGTTCCCTTTTAAACACATAACACTTCTGGCACCAGATACGTGGGGTTTTCCGTACCAAGCAAGTCTCCAATGCTCGCCAGATGCTAGCTGAGTGTTCTACAATTTAATTCAATTCTGACACTAATTGCCCAGAAGTAGCACAGATTTCACAAATTAAGGGCTTAATCCCACAACGCTTCCCCCATCCCCACTCCTATTCAGATGCCAATCAAAGATCCAGGCCTCCCATGCTTCGAACTGATTGGTTATACATCCGGGAGGCGGGTTACCAGTTTATTACAAAGGATATATTAAAGGCTACACATGAACAGCGAGATGAGGAAGTGCACAGGGCAAGGTATGGGGGAAGCGGTGCAGAACTTCCGTGGGGGTGTCTGGGCCGTCACCTTCCCAGCCTCCATGTGGTCACCAATCCGGAAACTCTCCAAACCCTTTCAGTTAGGATTTCGTGGAGGCTTCCTTTTGTCAGCGCGATGGGTTAAAATGCTTGGCCTACGACCATTAAGCCTCCAGCCTCTTTCCCTCTCTGCTTCCTGGAGGAGGGGGCTGAAAGTTCCAACCCTTTAAACATGGCGTTGGTTCCCCCTGGCAACTGGGTTGGTCATCCATCCCTTGGGTATCCTTAGGGGCTTTCCAAAAGGAAAGTCTGAGTCTCATTAATAGAGACTCAGATGTGCTTGAAAGCAGGCTTGTCATGAATGAGAAAAGATACTCCTCTCACTTGATCACTCTGGAGCTATTTTAGGAGCTTGGGGCAAAACCTAAATTTCATAAAAGATGGTCCTATTGTTCTTAGCACTTCGGAAAGGGTTTTAGGAGCTCTGGTCAGGAGTCAGGAAGAAGACCAAAATATATATTTCTTGTCATATCACAATATCACAGGGGGAAAGAGACAAGTCTCCCATACAGAAGAACTCCAAATAAATTAAGTAGCTACTCCCCCTTAAAGGAGGAGGAACATAACACTCCACTCCTCAAGTGTGGGCTGTGTGTAGTAACTTCCCTTGGGAGAGTAACTTTGAAGAAATCTGACGAACACTACCTTAGCCAGATGATCAAGTCCAACCGTCAACTGTGATAAATTATGGCAACAGTTGTGAACTCTTAATATTGATGTGGGAAACAAAGCCAGAAGAAAAAGTTATTAAGTTTCCTTTCTACCTATAACCCATTGGCAAGTCTTTGAAACAGGCAGAGTGACATTCCTCTAGGGACTCAGCTGCCTTGACGTGAATACTTTGCTAAGGGCGAAAGGCAATCCTAGCTTGACCACCGCCCCACCGCCCAGGATCCTCTAAGTCTGCTTTAACATATAAAAATTCCTTTGGAAATTTCTTTTATCTCTAAACCCCCCAAGATATGTTTTGGCAATCATCCCCCAAGCATATGGCCTACAGATATACATCTAAGGGGTCTCATGACTAAGGTTTTATTAGATGGTAATAAATGGCCTTTTCCCAACAATAGCTAGCACGCTCAAGGTCCTGGAAACCTTGCTTCCAAAATTCCTTACACTTATGCTATCCTTAACCCCCTCCCAACTTGGGGGTATATAGTAGGCCACTCCTCATCACCCTGGTGCAGCTCTTTCTGCCCTTAGGTCCTGTCCCCGCGCTCTAATAAAACCACCTTTTAAAAAAAGATTTTATTTATTTATTTGAGAGAGAGTATGAGAGGGGAGAAGGTCAGAGGGAGAAAGAGACTCCTTGCAGAGCAGGGGGCCCAACATGGGACTTGATCCCAGGACTCCAGGATCATGACCTGAGCCGAAGGCAGTGGCTTAACCAGCGAGCCACCCAGGTGCCCATAAAACCACCTTTTTGGGGGCGCCTGGGTGGCTCAGTTGGTTAAGCGACTGCCTTCGGCTCAGGTCATGATCCTGGAGACCCGGGATCGAGCCCCACATCAGGCTTCCTGCTCGGTGGGAAGCCTACTTCTCCCTCTCTCAGTCCCTCTGCTTGTGTTCCCTCTCTCGCTGTGTTTCTCTCTGTCAAATAAATAAATAAAATATTAAAAAAGAAAAGCAAAAACCCACCTTTTTGCACCAAAGATGTCTCAAGAATTCTATCTTGGCCCTTGTCTTCGAACGCTAACGTCTTTCCTACATCAGTATGATGTGAGGAAAATGGCTCCTTGTCTATTGCCTTTCTCCCCAAACTCCTAGCCCTAAAGTGACTGTGAAAAAACATTACACAAATCCCAGTAGTGGGACATCCTCCAACATACTGAAAAGTATATGTAGACTTGAAATGAAAGCAGGCTCCATCCCTAATTTAAGGAACTGACTCTTTTTTTTTTTTTTTTAATATTTTATTTATTTATTTGACAGAGAGAAACACAGCTAGAGAGGGAACACAAGCAGGGGGAGTGAGAGAGGGAGAAGCAGGCTTCCCGCAGAGCAGGGAGCCCATGTGGGGCTCGATCCAGGGTCTCTGGGATCATGACCTGAGCTGAAGGCAGTCGCTTAACCAACTGAGCCACCCAGGGGCCCCTAGGCACTGACTCTTTCTTTTTTTTTTTTTAAAGATTTTATTTATTTATTTGACAAAGAGAGATCACAAGTAGGCAGAGAGAGAGGAGGAAGCAGGCTCCCCGCTGAGCAGAGAGCCCAATGCGGGCCTCGATCCCAGGACCCTGAGATCATGACCTGAGCCAAGGCAGAGGCTCAACCCACGAGCCACCCAGGCACCTCCCTTTTTTCTTTTTAAAGATTTTATTTATGCATTTAATAGAGAGAGATAGTGTGAGAGAGCAGGAGAAGGGAGGAGAGGGAGAAGCAGACTCCCCACTGAGCAGGGAGCCAGACACTGGACTCGATCCAGAAACCCTGGGACCATAACCTGAGACGCTTAACCAACTGAGCCACCTCGGTGCACCAAGTAGGATATTTCTGTAATTGTGGCAAGTCTGCTGGTGGGTGTTAGCTTAGAGACATTTGCTTACATGGCCAAGATCACGTATCCCATGGGGAAGATCCAGATCCTAAATGGAGGTCTCCCCCTGGTATTGGTGGGGGCTACCATGTGTCTGAAAAGCAGGACTCTCAGATTTGGTGATCGCTCAACTACTGATTTCTGGCATTCTCTCAGGATATTATTTATAAAATCTTGGGGGGTAGAGTGGAGGGTTAAAGGGCTTTAGCGTGGCCCTTCCATTCTTTCCCACTCCAACCACGAGGCTCAGAATGGATGAAAACAGAACATTACAGGTGTTCTTGAATGGTGAAGCCAAGACAATAGGCTGATGAAAGCTTTAGTTTTAGCTTTTGTTTCCTTTAGTGACTTTAGCGTTGCCTCCATTTGTCCCTCCATTAATAAAGGATTCGTTCATTCAACAAATAGGATGCTGAGTTCCAGGGGGTGGCGGGTTCTGTTTCAGGCCCCAGAACCCATACATGCCTTCCCTTTGCGTCCTGGGATTGTTGGGTACTTGAAGCTGCTTAAGGAGTGATGTTTAGAATGCGATATTAAAAAGAGGCCATCGACACCGGTCCAGTGGAGAGGGCGGCTGTGCTGAGGAGCCCTCGCCTACCAGGTGACCTCAGGCCGGGTATTCCTGCGCGAGGGGCGGGGCGGGGCGGGGCGGGCGCCTGGGTACCTGCGGCGGCCGGCAGAGGGCAGCCAGGGAGCGCGCCCAGCGGCGGGGCCGAACCAACCCCCCCCCCCCCGCCCAAGCCCCAGGTGAGTGTGGCTAAAGTGGGGCCGCCCGCTCGTGCGGGGTCCCGTCTCGGAGGGCCGGGGGTGGGGGGGTGCGTCTGGCTCCCGGCGAGGCCTGGGGGGGCGAGCCGGGCGGCAGCGGAGCGGCGGGCGGGACCCGGGAGCTCTCGGCTCACGGGCGGGGTCGAGCCCCGGGGGCCCGCGGGGCGCTCCAGGCCCAGGCGTCGCGCTCCCGTCCCTGCCGCGCCCGCCGCCGGCCTCTCCAGGAGCCCGGACTGGACCCGAGCGGCCGCGGGCAGCACCCCCGGCCCCCGAACGGAGTGCTCCCAGGTGTGGCCTGCTGTCGGCCGGGAGCCCTCGGGGAGCGCCTGGTGCGCGGGGAGCTGGGACGCCGTGGTGGGCGAGGCGGGGGCGGTCGGGTGGGGGGAGGGAGTGGGCGGGCGGGCGAGCGCGGCTGCAGACGCCAGGCGGCGCCGGGGTGAGCGTTTCCCCGCGAGCGAGTCAACAAGTGCCGCGTTTACCCAGCGCCCGCCACCGGCTGCCCGCCCGGGCGCGCACGTGCGGCGAGAGGGGCCCGAGTGGGGCCGCGCCGCTGCCCCTCTGCGCTCCACTTGCCCTCCGTGAGGGGCGCCGCGGTGGGCCCGGGCCCGGGACTTTTGGGCTCTTGCCCGTGGTTAGGTGATCGGGAGTGGGATTCCGATGGCACCGGAGCGTCTGAGTGCGGGATGCGGGGGTTTCTCACTCAGCAGACGGGATTCCTCTGGCTCAGTCGGCCCACCTCTCTCAGTCTGAGAATCCTGCCCTGGGTTGGTTTTGTCCCCCTCCGGAAACCCACACCCAGCCATCATGCCCACCTGTTTTTCCCAGGCAAAAGACTTGGAGGAAGTATTGAAATCCATCCAGACTGCCTCGTTGCTTTCAGGATGAGGCCTTGAGGCTCATAGTGGTGCCCATGACACTTGGGCCGTTGGGGCGGAAACCCAGTTTTGTGGGCTTCAGCAAGGGCTCTGCTGGGAGGTCTGAGACTTTTGTCCCCTGCCGGACTGCTGGGGAGGCTGAGGACTGATTTTCCCATCTGGGCGGTCTCTACCGCCCCTCCCCCATCCCTTCCCCTGACTTCTTTCTAGGGAGAAGAGTGATGCAGAAGGTGGCAACGCAGCCTCCGTGAGATCAGGGCCAGGGGGGCTTCTGGTGAATGATCAGGGTCCACCTGTGCGGCTTCATGGGAGTTTTTGATCTTCCTAGCAGCTGAGGGCTGGGAGAGCCAGGGGTGGCTATGGGCACTCTGGTAAAGAGCACTGGGAGAGCCTGGGCTGCGGTCCAGTTTCTTCCCCTTCCCTCCCCTTCACCTTGAGCCAATGTGCCCTTACTGGGGTCTCCATGCCCCTCATTCTCCTGCCTGTGACATCCACTTGCCCTCCCATCTTGGGGGGAAGAAAAATGATGCATCAGAGGCCTGAGCTTCATTTCCTCTTTTCTCTCACTGTCACATTTTCCAGACAAGTGCTCTGCACCTGCTGCCTGCCTCTCAGCTGCACACCTCCCCCTCTTAATCCTCTGCAGCCTGGTGCAGCCCCACCACTGCTGTGCTGAAACTGCTTTCCTGAAAGTTGTTTGCTGGCCCTGTCTTTCTGCCCGGGGAGCAGACCCCTGTGTGCACATGTCTTCTCTGCAGCCTTCTTTGCTGTGATTTCTAGGGTGCCCCTTCTTTCTCTTTGGATCCCTCTTCTGCCCCCCCCCCAAGCGGGATGTTTTTTAAGGTACTGTGCTTAGCTTCCCAGAAGCTTTCTTCAGGACCCCTGCAAGGCAGCCCCCCTTTCTGTCTTCTGGCCTCAGCCCTCCTCCCTTAATGCCCCAGTGACATTCCAGACTTGGTACATCCGAGTCTGGCCTCCTCCTCCCAGGCAGCTGTTCTCACTTGCTCTTCCACAGTGGGATTCCCTCCTCCGTTATACTCCCTCTCCCTGAAGTGTGTCTGCCTCTCACCGCCTCTGAATCGGCTACTATGGCAGGCCTTGACCGTCTGGGGCCACACTCCAAGGCCCTTTAGCGTGTCTCTCTGATCAGCTTCCCGTCTAGCCTCTGCGGTCCATCTGCCATGCCGCCTGTAGACTGAGGGTCCCCAACTCCTGCTCCCGCCCTGTGGCTGACCCTCCTCCCCCAGCAATCTTCAGAGGCTCTGCCTTCTTCCCACACAAAGCCAAGCTCTTCCACCTAGAGTTGGAGGCTCCTGGTTCATGGAGCCTAGCTCTCCCCAACCAGTTTCCAGGCCTGCAGCTTCTTCCCTCCCTACTGTGGTCAGCGCTTTTGCCCTTACCCTGTGGGACCCTGCTGAGTCTCTGTTGCCTTGGGAAAGCTTTGTGACCCCTCTGGCAGCTCTGGGGGCCCTTTTCTTGGCTTTCCCTCTTCATCATGCCCCTGGTGCAGCTGTATGCATGCTGCTGATCTCTGGCCCTTTGGGCCTCTGAAGCCTGTCCCCTTTCTCCTGGATCCCCAGGACCCAGCCCCCTGCAAGCACTCAAGACAGGACTTCCCACCCCCAAACATACAGGCACACTTCCCTGTTAATCTTCAGAGTCTGGCTGAAACCGCCCTTCTGGACCCTTCCAGTCTTCCAGATTGACATCCGTCTACACTCCTCTGGGTTATTGATGGATGCATTACAGTTTGCATTGCCCAACTGAATGCTTTGTTCTCTGCCATCAGCCTCCAGTTGTATCATGGGTTTGAGAGAGGCTTTTCCGGCTCCACGCCATAGTGGCTGTTTACTGAGTGGTCATTGCGAGTGGGGCAGGGTGCTGACCTTTCCAGGCATTCCCTCGTGTGTATAGTGCGTGTGTATAGTGTGTGTGTCTGTGTGTGATCCTCCCAATGCCCAGAGGGGTGGGTGCTGCAATTCAATTATTATCTCATCCTACCCTTGAGAACACCAACCCAGAGAGCCTGAGGGACTTGGCTTCGTCACACAGCTTGTCGGTGGGCAGGGCAGAGGCTGGAACTCCAGTCTGCCTGACTCCCAAGACGTTTCCAGTGCGAGGATTTGCCGTTGGGGGAAGCGTGTGCTTCAGTCCAGGGAGTCTTATGTGTCCTCTTGGCCCCTGGCCCAGGTGTGTGGGCTGTAGGGCTGGCTTGGTCAGCTGGTTGCTTTGGGACTCCAGGAAGAGACTTTGTAACGGAACAGATGGTTAATGGTGGGGCAAGTGACTCAGGGAGGCTGTGACATCTGCCCTGAGGCCTTAGAAACCAATGCTGTGTGTTTGTGTGTGTGTGTGTCTTAAGTAAAAGTTGTGATGCAGAGAACCCTGCAGGGCCCTCGGGTAGCTGGGGTCACATCAGTCCCTTAAGGCACTTTTACCTGCTTTTTTTTGGTCCAGAAAATCACCTGTCCCCCCACCCCCACCCCCAACTGTACTGCCTTTAAGGAAAGAAGTTTCCTAGCCCTTCCTTCCCTCTGCAGGTCACTGTCATATGAAAATGAGTTCCAGCTGTGAAGTACGGTTGCCATGGCAACCACTAGTGTGAGGCCCTGAGTCTCTTGCTCCTAGGTCTAGTACCATAAGCTCTGAGGGGCTTTTTTCCATCTCTGTCACCTAAAAACACAAAACACTACGCTTTGCTCTCTGTTCGCATAAACATTAAAAAATGTCGTGTTTTTTTCAGGCAGTTGTTGCTGGGCACCGTTGGTGCCCCTGCAGCCTGTCACTGGGCTGCTGTCACGTGTCATTAATAATAACTCTAGATCAGTGCCCCTGGTTGAGGCCATATTTTGAGTGAAGGCCATTGCGTGGTGTCTTCAATGACTGGAGAGGCGGGAAGGGGAGAGTGGTTTGGTGCGGCGGGGTCGGCTTTTGGGCCGCTGTGCGGAGGTGGCAAAGTTGTCTTCAGTTGCTGCCTCCTTCTGTGTTAGAACCTTGCTTGACCGTCCTGGTGGGGCCCGCCCAAAGCAGGTGCCTCACCGGGGCTGAGAGAGGGTGCCTTTGGGTGGGGTCAGAGTTCCTGACGTTGAGACACGCTGTTCCCTTATTTAATCCTCATCCGAGTGAAGGGCAAAGTACTATCATTATGCCCATTTTATAGGGAAGGAAATGGACGTGTTGAGAAGCGAAGCGCTTGCCTGAGGACACATAGCAGTGCTCCTAGGAAGTGTGGCCTCTATGGCCAATGCCCTTTACTTGGTGCAGCCCTTGGAAGGACTGTGTTTAAAGAACGAAAGGGTGAGGGGTGCCTGGGTGTCTCAGTTGTTGGGCATATGCCTTCAACTCAGGTCATGATCCTGGAGTCCTGGGATCGAGCCCCGCGTCGGGCTCCCGGCTCATCGGGAAGCCTGCTTCTTCTCCCTCTCTCACTCCCCCTGCATGTGTTCCCTCTCTAGCTATGTTTTTGTCAAATAAAGAAATAAAATCTTTAAAAAAACAACGAAGGGGTGACTTAGAGAGATAGGGTAGGTTGGCTTTCTCAAGATTGAGGCTTAAAGCAGTGGCTTTCAACTTTTGTTTTTGTTTTTCAGCTTTTTTTTTTTTTTAAGATTTTATTTATTTACTTGAGAAAGAGAAAGAGCACGAGTAGGGGGTAGTGGTGGGGCAGAAGCAGGCTCCCCGCTGAGTCAGGAGTCCAATGTGAGGCTCAATTCCAGGACCCGAGGATCACCACCTAAGTGGAAGGCAGACGCCCAACTATCTGAGCCCACCCAAGCACCTCTTCAGGTTACCCCTTTTTATGTCTTAAGGGCAAAAGGCTGTGGTGAAAAGGCATGTACTTGAATGTTTATAGCAGCATTGTTTATAATCTTCAAAACACTGGAAATCACCCAACGACAATAGAGTGGACATATAAATTGGGGGGAATACACATGGAAGAACACGCTACTACAGTGAGGATGAACCATTTATGGGCACACAGAACAACATGGGTGTATTACGTAAACCATATGATTGAGTTTGTTTCGTTGTTTCACCACCAGGAAATGCTCAGACTACAGTTTTTTGCGACTCCAAACTGCCACAAAGACTGTCCCAGAACTTTCAACCTGTGCACACATGCCAGGGTTTCCTTAGGGTAGATCCTGAGAAATAGAGTCCCTATGTCATAGAACAGATGCATTTCTTATTTTAGCAAATTCATATCTGCCTCAAATCCCATGGCTTTATCAATCTGGTCCCTGTGACATTTCCTCTGGTCAGTTTTAGACCGGCAGGTTGGTCTCCCTGGATTCTGTGCCCAGGCTTTGTCCCACAGCTCTTCCTTCCTATTCACATTATCTCACCCAGCGATGAGATGGGTCACCCCGCTCATGCACTGGCCAAACGGCCACCCCTCTCGGCTCCTCATTGAGGGGACTCTTGGATGGGGAGGAGGCCCTTCTGAATCCAACATCCTACATTTCTGGGAATCAGGATGTGTCATCGGTGAATGAGAAGGGGATGGGGACCAAGCCAGAGGCAACTTTATAAATCCCGGCACCCATGCAGCTGCTCGGATGGCCAGATCTAAAAGTGAAAAACAACATGTTGCAGGCGTGCGTGCCATGGCGTGAGTCAGGCAGGGCTGGCTGGTAACGATCACCGATCACTGTCCTTCCTCTCCAGGCAGACACACGGTAACTTAGTAATGCCCCCCAGCATTGCATCCCCCAGCTGTTGGGCTTCCATGGTATACTAAGTGCTTTTTTTTTTTTTTAAGATTTTATGTATTTATTTGACAGAGAGAGATTACAAGTAGGCAGAGAGGCAGACAGGGAGAGGAGGAAGCAGGCTCCCTGCCGAGCAGAGAGCCCGATGCGGGCCTCGATCCCAGGACCCTGAGATCATGACCTGAGCTGAAGGCAGAGGCTTTAACCCACTGAGCCACCCAGGCGCCCACTAAGTGCTTTTATATAAGGTGCTAACTGTGTAACTGTGTTCTTATGTAAGGTACTCTGGTATTTTTAGCAACATATAACTGTATGGAAGGGGATCCTCTCCCAGTGAATGCTGCTCACCTTCCAGGCTGGCCTGGCTCTCAGAGGCTTGAGGAGGTCTGTGCTGAGGGCTAGGGCACCAGCCGGATTCTGCGATTTCCCGAGGCCCACCCGATACCCCACAACCGACAAAAAGGGATACACATCACCTCAGTTGCCCCCAGGCATTGCAGCAGCAAGAAAAGGGTCATTGCCCTGACTGGCTGATCCCCACCATCCACATCCTAGCTTAGCAAGTGCTCCCCAAACCCAACAGAGTGGAGGGTAACAGGAGGACACCAGAGGTGATCAGGCTCTGCTTCCACATCCCCAGAGCTATCCCCTCAGAACCTGGGCATCCAGCCTCATGTCACCTCCCAGCTGTCACCAGAAGTCCAAGGTTCTAGGTGGAGTGAAGTCAAAGGTATGGCATGTCTGTATTCATGTCTTGGGTCTCTGGTCACTGCTGCCTTTGTTCTGGTTTTGCTAAATCTTTTTTTTTCTTTAAATTTATGTATTTGTCAGAGCAAGTGCACAAGCAGGGGTGTGGCTGGCAGAGGGAGAGGCAGGCTCCCTGCTGAACGAGGAGCCCCAAGCCTCTGAAGGCAGACACTTAACCCACTGAGCCACCCAGGGGTCCTGTTGCTAAATCTTGAAGTCTGACACACATGCACATAACAAAATTGATGAATTTTTACAATATGAACACACCCACGTGACCAACACCCAGATAAAGAAAACAAACCATTACCAGCCCCCAGGAGCCTTCCCCATGCCTCCAGGAACCTATGACAGTGACTTCCAACACCTTGTATTCATTTTGCCTTTTTTGTGCTTTATATAAATGGAATCATATGGCACCAGGTCTGAGGAGCCGAGAGGGGTGGCCGTTTGGCCAGTGCATGAGCGGGGTGACCCATCTCATCGCTGGGTGAGATAATATGAATAGGAAGGAAGAGCCGTGGGACAAAGCCCGGGCACAGAATCCAGGGAGACCGACCTGCTGGGCCTAAACTGACCAGAAGAAATGTCACAGGGACCAGATTGATAAAGCCATGGGATCTGAGGCTTAGAAAGGAATATCATGTGGACATGAATTTGCTAAAATAAGAAATGCATCTGTTCTATGACATAGGGATTCTGTTTCTCAGGATCTACCCTAAGGAAATCCTGGCATATGTGCAAGGTTGAATGTTCTGGGACAGTCTTTGTGGCAGTTTAGAGTCACGAAAAACTGTACAGTCAACATTTCCTGGTGGTGGAACTTCAAATGTTCATACCCAGGAATACTGTGCAGCTTTGAAAAAGAGGTAGGTAGAGTCACCTGGGTATCTTAGTTAAGTGTCTTCTTTTGGCTCAGGTCATGATCTCAGGTCCTGGGATCAAGCCCCACACTCAGCTTCCCTGTTCAGCGGGGTGTCTGTTTCTCCCTCCTTCTGCCCCTTCCCCTGCTTGTGCATGCGTTCGATCTCTGTCTCTGTCTCTCAAATAAATAAGACCTTTTAAAAATTTATTATTATTTTTTTAGATTATTTATTTATTTGACAGAGAACACAAGCAAGGGGAGTGGGAGAGGGAGAAGCAGGCTTCCCGCCGAGCAGGGAGCCCCATGTGGGGCTCGATCCCAGGACCCCGGGATCACAATCTAAGCCAAGGGCAGACTGAGCCACCTAGGTGCCCCAAGTAAAATCTTTTTTTTAAAAAAGGAAAAGGATTAGTTAGATCTTTATGTAATAATATAGATGAAGGGCCCTTGGGTGGCTTAGTTGGTTAAGCATCCAACTCTTGATATTTTAGCCAAGGTCATGATCTTTTAGGGTTGTGAAATCAAGCCCCAGATTAAGCTCCACACTAGGCATGGAGCCTGCTTAAGATTCTCTCTCCCTCTCCTTGCCCCCCAAAACAAAACAAAACTATATATCTATATCTATATCTATATCTATATATCTATATAAAACAATATAGATAAATCTCTAAGATTGTAGGGGGACAGAAGCAAGTTTCAAAGTGATAGATTATGATATATTTGTAGAAATATATACACTTAGTCCTTTATACTTTGTATGAGTACACATACATGTCACATACCTCTGTATGTAGAAGCATATAAAAATGGTCTAGATGGAGCACCTGGGTGGCTCAGTCGTTAAGCGACTGCCCTCGACTCGGGTCATGATCCCGGAGTTCTGGGATCCAGCCCCACATTGGGCTCCCTGCTCGGCAGGAAGCCTGCTTCTCCCTGTCTCACTCCCCCTGCTTATGTTCCCTCTCTCTCGCTCTGTTTCTCTCTGTCAAGTAAATAAATAAAATCTTTTAAAAAATGGTCTCAAAAATATGTTCCAAACTATTATTATAATAGATGTTATCTCCAGGGAAGGGAGAAGGGGAGCAGAATTGTGTGCAGGGGTGGGGATGATCAAAAGGAAATTTATCCTTCTCTGTGATATTTACAGTGTGTAAAATTATAATTAAATTGATAATTTACATACCACAAATAATTCACTCATTTTAAGTATACAGTCTGTTTAAATCTGTAAATTATATAATCAAAGATTAATACTAGTCTAACCTCCTTCGTGATAAAAGAAGACTTTCCCCAGTGCGTCTCTGAGCACTGATGGACTGTGACATGCTCACTGGATAGTGCTTGGCTTTTTTTTTTTTTTTTTAATCCACTGCATTTTTTAAAAGATTTTATTTATTTATTTGACAGAGAGAGAGATCACAAGTAGGCAGAGAAGCAGGCAGAGAGAGAGGAGGAAGCAGGCTCCCTGCTGAGGCGAAAGCCTGATGCGGGCCTCAATCCTAGGACCCTGAGATCATGACCTGAGTGGAAGGCAGAGGCTTTAACCCACTGAGCCACCCAGGTGCCCAGTGCTTGGCTTTTAAGAGGTTTGTGGAGGTAGAAACTCTTCCTTTTTTAGAGCTGAGATATACCTCTTTGTTGTTCTGCCTCTGAATCTGTCCCTTCTGAGCCGTCTCAAATCAGTCTCCCCTTTTCCATGGGCTAGATTTTCACTGCTGTGAGATCCCTATCATGCCCACCTCCTCTGGGCCGAAATACTCACCTTCTCGAGGAGCTCCTTGTAGTGTCTGTAGGGTCCTAGGGATCACGCATCCCAGATTTCAAACCGTGCTAGGCACTGGGCTTGAAGCCATCCCTCCGCGCCCGATGTTGTTTGACCACAACATAACACTTCTTCAAAATAATGGTCTTTTGAATTATAAAAATAACTCACATGCTCTGTGCAAATTTAGAAAATACACAAAAACACAAGAAAATAAAAGCCATTGATTCTCAACCCCCCAGAGATAACTGTTGTTTAATGTTTAAAAGTTGAGATCATTGTATATAAATGATTTTATAACCTGGATTTTGTTTACCATATTTGCTTATCCGTAAGAATGATGACTGACATACATGTTACACATCTTTTTCTTAGTTCACAGCTTTTTAATTATTATTTTTATGTTTATTTTAATTTTACTTTTTTAAAGATTTATTTGAGAGAGCACATGCACCTGCACAGGCATGTGGGGGGGGGGGGGCGAGGGAGAGAATCTCAAGCAGGCTCCCCACTGAGCTGGGAGCTGACTTGGAAATTGGTCCCACAACCACGAGGACATGACCTCATCCAAAATCAAGAGTTGGACTGACCGAGCCACCTGGGCACCCCTATTTAAAAAAAAATTTTTTAAAGCTTCTATTTAGCCAGGCACCCCTTAAATTTTTTTTAAGATTATACGTAGGGGTGGGGCGCCTGGGTGGCTCAGTTGGTTGAGCGACTGCCTTCGGCTCAGGTCATGATCCCGGAGACCCGGAATCGAGCCCCACATCGGGCTCCCTGCTCGGCGGGAAGCCTGCTTCTCCCTCTCTCACTCCCCCTGCTTGTGTTCCCTCTCTGGCTGTGTTTCTCTCTGTCAAATAAATAAAATCTTAAAAAAAAAAAAAGAAAAAAGATTATACCTAGGGGTGTCTGGGTGGCACAGTCGTTAAGTGTCTGCCTTTGGCTGGGATCATGGAGTCCCAGGTTGGTATCCCTGCTCAGCGGGAAGCCTGCTTCTCTCTCTCCTACTCCCCCTGCTTTTGTTCCCTCTCTTGCTGTCTCTTTCTCTGTCAAATAAATGAATACAATCTTAATAAATAAATACAGATTATATTTGAGAGCAAGAGACAGAGAGAGAGAGAGAGAGCACGAGCAGGAAGTAGGGACAGAGGGAGAGGAAGAAGCAGGCTCCCCACTGAGCAGGGAGCCCACCGACCATGAGACTCATTCCCAGGACCCTGGGATCATGACCTGAGCCGAAGGCAGATGCTTCATTGACTGAGCCATCCAGGGACCCCCTATTTTTAATTTCTTTAGAGATTTTATTTTTAAGTAATCTCTACACCCAGTGTGGGGCTGGAACTGAGAACCTTAAGATCAAGCAGGGCATGTTCCACTGACTGAGCCAGCCAGGCGCCCCTATTATTATTATTATTTTTAAACATAGAGTCGTTTCAACAACAGCAACAAAAACACAGAGAAGTTTCTATATGGCGTTGTGGACTGAATGTTTGTGTTTTCCCAACATTTGTATGTTGCTACCCTAATCTCCAATGTAATGGTATAGGGAGATGGGTGTTCAAGAGGTTGTCAGGGTCAGATAAGGCCAGGAGGGTGGGATGTGTGAGACTGTAAGAAGAGAGACTGCCTGGCTGTCCTGCCCTTCCTCCTTCCCTTTTGTCTCTGTCTCCCTCCCTCTCTCTCTGCTCTGCACGCACAGAGGGAAAAAAAGGCCAAGGGAGCCCACATTAGGCCCCTGTCTGTCCTCCAAGAGGAGAGCCTATTCTAGGAACCAAGTTAACCAGCACCTTGATCTTGAACTACAGCCTCCAGAACTGTGAGGAATAAATGTTCAGTTGCCCAGTCTCGGGGTATGTGTGAAGGCAGCCTGGGCTGAGCAATACATGCGCCTGAGGCCACAAGTCCTTCCATTGTATGATTTCTTCCTTTGCTTTTGGGTTTGAAAGGTCTTCCTTACCCCAAAGTCAGATATATATTCACCTGTAATTTTTCAGGTTATATGATGCCTACTTTTCCATTCACTGCTCTCTTTTACATTCAGCTATAATCCACTTGAAACTTATTTTGGTTTATGATGTGAGATAAGACCCTGATTTTCTTTCTTTCCAAATTGTCCACCAGTTCTTTACGTTTAATTTCTCTTCCCACCAGCTATATTTTCTTTTCTTTTTTTTGTTCCTTAAACTTTTTTTTCCAGTGTTCCAAGATTCATTCCCCATTCCCCACACCCAGTGCTCCACGCATTAGGTGCCCCCAGTACCCACCACCAGGCTCTCCCATCCCTCCACCCCCCTCCCTCCAAGTCCCTCAGTTTGTTTTTGTGTCCAAAGTCTCTGTTGTTTCATTTCTCTCCCTGGATTACCCTACTTCCCATTTACTTTCCTTCTCCCACTGTCCTCCAGGTTACCCCTCATGCACCGCAAGTAAGTGAAACCATGTGATACTTGACTTTGTCTACTTGGCTTATTTCACTCAGCATAATCTCTTCCAGTCCAGTCCATGTTGCTACAAAAGTTAGATATTCATTTTTTTCTGATGGAGGCGTAGTATTCCATTGTATATATGTACCGCATCTTCTTTATCCATTCATCTGTTGATGGGCACCTTGGCTCTTTCCACAGTTTGGCGATTGTGGCCATTGCTGCGATGAACATTGGGGTACATATGGCCCTTCTTTTCACTACATCTGTATCTTTGGGGTAAATGCCCAGTAGTGCAATTGCAGGGTCATAGGGTAGCTCTATTTTTATTTTATTTAAAGATTTTATTTATTTATTTGACAGAGAGAAACAGAGCCAGAGAGGGAACACAAGCAGAGGGATTGAGAGAGGGAGAAGCAGGCTTCCCGCCGAGCAGGAATCCCGATGTGGGACTCAATCCTGGGTCTCCAGGATCATGACCTGAGCCGAAAGCAGTTGCTTAACCAACTGAGCCACCCAGGAGTCCCTATTTTTAATTTTTTAAGGAATCTCCACAGTGTTTTCCAAAGCGGCTGCACCAACTTGCATTCCCACCAACAGTGTAAGAGGGTTCCCCTTTCTCCGCAGCCTCTCCAACACTTGTTGTTTCCTGACTTGTTAATTTTGGCCATTCTGACTGGTGTAAGGTGGTATCTCAGTGTGGTTTTGATTTGAATTTCCCTGATAGCTAGTGACGACCACCAGCTATATTTTCAATTTAAAGTGATTTTTTGAGTCTGTGTTACAGTCGTGTTGTTCAAAACTCAAAAGATATAATTGTATACCTGAAATTGATATAATTGGGATTAAAATAAAAACTTAAAAAGAGGGGCGCCTGGGTGTCTCAGTTGTTAGGTGTCTGCCTTCGGCTCAGGTCATGATCCTGGAGTCCCGGGATCAAGCCCTCACATCGGGCTTCCTGTTCCGCGGGAAGCCTGCTTCTCCCTCTCTCACTCCCCCTGCTTGTGTTCCCTCTCTGGCTGTGTTTCTCTCTGTCAAATACATACATAAAATCTTAAAAAAAACAAAAACAAACAAACTTAAAAAGACCCACAAAATTCAAAAGATACAAAAGACAATGAGATTCCCTTTCCTCCCTTATCCCTTAGCTTCCCAGTCCCAGAACCAGTGTTACTAGTAACTGTGTTACTAGGTCATAGGTTTTGGTTTTTGGCACCGGGGATCCTTCCCACTTCTCTGGATGGACTTTAAATGTGAGCTTTATTCTCATGTACTTGCATAATAACTTACAGGCTTTCTGTTTCTCTCATTATCTCTTTTTCCTGTACAGTTACATTTTAAAAAAATATATTTTAACACCTGAAAGTGCAGATTCTTTCTTTTTTTTTTTTAAAGACTGAGCCACTCAGGCGCCCTCTTTTTTTTTTTTAAAGACAATCTATTTTTTTAAGTCATTTATTTATTTATTTATTTGACAGAGAGAGATCACAAATAGGCAGAGGCAGGCAGAGAGAGAGGAGGAAGCAGGCTCCCCGCTGAGCAGAGAGGCCGATGTGGGGCTTGAGCCCAGGCCCCTGAGATCATGACCTGAGCCAAAGGCCGAGGCTTAAAATCTGAGCCATCCAGGTGCCCAGTGCAGATTCTTTCTTGAAATTTCCTTGGTTATACTTGCATGTTTATTCATTCTTCTATATGAAACTTATAATCATTCCATTGTTTTACTACAAATATCATTAGAATCAAAGTTGGGATTATATTAAATTTATAAAACAGTAACTGTATTGGGTTTTCCTATCTGGAAATATGGTCTGTTCTGTATGTTTTTTATTTGTATTTTTATTTTTAAAGATTTTTTTATTTATTTACTTGACAGAGAGAAACACAGCTAGAGAGGGAACACAAGCAGGGGGAGTGAGAGAGGGAGAAGCAGGCTTCCTGCCAAGTAGGGAGCCCAATGTGGGGCTCAATCTCGGGACTCTGGGATCATGACCTGAGCTGAAGGCAGACACTTAATGACTGAGCCACCCAGGCGCCCCTATTTTTATTTTTTTTAATTTTATTTATTTGATAGCACAAGCAGCGGGAGTGGCAGGCACAGGGAAAGGGAGAAGCAGACTCCCCACTCAGCAGGGAACCTGATGCAGGACTGGATCCCATGATCCTGGGATCATGACATGAACCAGCAGCAGACGCTTACCCCACTGAGCCACCCAGGGGCCCCTGTATTTATGTGTTCTTTCCAGTCATCTTTTATACTATACAGTAAAGTTCCATTGATTTCTTTATGAAGACTGTGAATATTTCTTGTTTGGTTTGTTGCCAGGTGTTTATATTTTTTGTTACTGGGGAATAAGATCTTTTTTTTTTTTTTAGATTATATTATTTATTTGTCAGAGAGGGACAGAGAGCAGGCAGAGGCAGAAGCAGACTCCCTGCTGAGCAAGGAGCCTAATGTAGTACTTGATTTGAGGACCCCAGGATCATGACCTGAGCCGGAGGCAGAAGCCTAACCCACTGAGCCACCCAGGTGTCCTGGGGTCTTTTTTTTTTTTTTTTTTTTAAGATTTTATTTATTTGACAGAGAGAAACACAGCCAGAGAGGGAACACAAGCAGGGGGAGTGAGAGAGGGAGAAGCAGGCTTCCCGCCGAACAGGGAGCCCAATGTGGGACTCGAGCCTGGTTCTCTGGCATCATGACCTGAGCCGAAGTCAGTTGCTCAACCAACTGAGCCACCCAGGTGCCCCTCTTTTTTTTTCCTTTTAAACATTTATTTTCAGTTGGATATGTTGGAATATAAGAAGTTACTGACTTAAAAAATTATTGTGAATGTATGTATATAAGAGCATATAAAACATACATGTACAGTTTAAAGGAGAATAGTAAAACAAGACATCTGCCTAGCTAGCTTAAGAAATAGAGCGCCACTAGCCATTTAGAATTGCTTTTATACCTCTCCTTAAATGGCTCTCCCTCTTTCCCCACCCCCAGGAGATGCACTAACCTGGGTTTTGTTGTAATTATTAACCTTCTGTCCTTTATAGCTTCACCATACGGGTTTATATCCTTAAACAGTACATTGTTGGATTTTTGTGTGCTTTTGAGGTTTTGCCAATGGACTCACGCCAGATCCGTTTTTAAACTGATACATGTGTACCTGTTATTGACATTCTCCCTGCTGTTGCATGTAGCTCATACCCAGTTCATTTCTCTCTGCCACTTGTTGATGGGCATTTGGGTTGTTTCTGCTTTGCTTGACTGTCACCAACATCCTCTCTGTGTGTAAATTTCTCTAGGATGTGTACTTGGGAGTAGAATTGCAAGGTCAGAGGCCGTGTGCACCTTCACCTCTCCAAATTCTGAAGCAACGTGTACTGCCTGAAGCCCTGGACCAGAGTGCTGGTTGCTCTGCGTCTTCACCAGTTCTTGGTATCATCCACTCTTCATTTTTGTTGGTCTGGTGAGTAGGAACTGGTATCTTACTGTGGTTTAAATTGGCATTTTAAGGGGCGCCTGACTGGCTTGGTTGGTGGAGTGTGGGACTCTTGATCTTGGGGTTGTGAGTTTGAGCCCCACATTGGGTATAGAGATTACTTTTTTTTTTTTTTTTAAAGATTTTATTTATTTGACAGAGAGAAACACAGCCAGAGAGGGAACACAAGCAGGGGAAGTGAGAGAGGGAGAAGCAGGCTTCCCTGCCGAGCAGGGAGCCTGATGTGGGACTCGATCCCAGTTCTCTGGGATCATGACCTGAGCCAAAGGCAGCCGCTTAACCAACTGAGCCACCCAGGCGCCCCTAGAGATTACTTTAAAAAAAAATAAATTCTTGGGGGAGTCTGGATGGCTCAATGGATTAAAGCCTCTGCCTTCAGCTCAGGTCATGATCCCAGGGTCCTGGGATCAAGGCCCACATTGGGCTCTCTGCTCAGCAGGGAGCCTGCTTCCTCCTCTCCCTCTGCTTGCCTGTCTACCTACTTGTGACTTCTCTCTCTGTCAAATAAATAAATAAAATATTTAAAAATCAAATCAGATAAAATCTTAGGGCACCTGGCTGGCTCAGCCAGTTAAGTATCTGACTCTTGATTTCATCTTAGGTCATGATCTCAGGGTCCTTAGATCGAGCCCCCAGTTGAGCTCCACCCTGGGCCTAGAGCCTGCTTAAGATTCTCTCCCCCTCTACTCTGCCCCTAACCACTCCTGCAACTTTTGCTTTCTCTCTCTCTAAAAGAAAGAATAATAATAAAATAAAATCTTTTAAAAAATTGGCATTTTGGGGCGCCTGGGTGGCTCAGTTGGTTAGGCAACTGCCTTCGGCTCAGGTCATGTTCCCAGAGACCCGGGATCGAGTCCCACATCGGGCTCCCTGCTAGGCAGGAAGCCTGCTTCTCCCTCTCTCTGTCCCCCTGCTTGTGTTCCCTCTCTGGCCGTGTTTCTCTCTGTCAAATAAATAAAATCTTAAAAAAAAAATTGGCATTTTGATGATGACTGCTAACACTGAACATATTTATGAGCAATTTGTGTTTCCTCATTTATGCACCTCTACTTTTCTTTATGTGTTCTTTCCTATTTGACTTTTTTGTCTCTTCTCTGCCCCACCTCCAGGTGGTGCCCTATTAGGTTATTACTGATTCAGAAAAAAAAAAGATTATTACTGGATTCATAAGTGATCCTCCCACATTCATATTCTGGTACTATATGTATAATAAACACTTATCCCTGCTTGTGGCTGGCTTTTTCACTATCTTAATCGCATCTTTTCTTTTTAAAATATATATGTATATTTTTTTATTTCTGATTTTTGTATCTTTTTTGAGAGGGAGGGAGGGGGACTCCCTCAGAATCAACCACTATTTAGATTTGTTTCTACTGTGGACTAGTTTTGCCTGTGCTAGAGCCTTATATGAATGGACCCATACAGTATGTACTCTTTTGTCAAAGGCTTCTTTTTGTTTTAAAGATTTTATTTATTTGACACAGAGAGAGAAACAGCAAAAGCAGGAACACAAGCAGAGGGAGCAGGAGAGGGAGAAGCAGGCTTCCCGCCAAGCAGGGAACCCAACATGAGCTCTATCCGAGGACCCTGGGCTGAAGGCAGGCACTAAACATCTGAGCCACCCAGGCGCCCCTTGTCAAAGGCTTCTTCCTCTCTCACTTGACATGTCTTGACTTATCCTTGGCGTGTGTTTCAGTAGCTGCTTCCTTTTTATTGCTGTCATGTTCCATTTTATCAATCTGTACCATTGACTTACCCATTTGCTTATTGATAGACCCCTGGGCTGTTTTTAGTTTTTGGCTGTTGTAAACCGAGTGGCCCTGAGTCTTCTTGTTGGCATATGTTTTCAGGTCCCTTAGATATACTAGTTCTCTTAAATGTTTTACTTCTGTTAGGAGTGGAACTGCTGGGTCATAGGTTAGGCCTAGTTTTTTGTTTTTTGTTTTTTTAAGCATAAGATCCATTCAGAAAACTACTCACATCCTAAGTATACTGCCTGAATAATTTTTGAAAGTGTACGCTGCCGTGTAGCCATCACCCAGGTTAAGGGATGGGAGCTGGGCTCACGCTGGGCCGGTCGGCTGGGCTGCCACTCTGGGGTTTGACACGTAGGCTGAGTGAAGCAATTAGGGAAGATAGTGGAGCCGCTGTCCTTGCAGTGTAGCTGAAGAGACTTTGAAGCCCCCCCCCCCCCCGTAGCTACTACAGGTCCTGTTTCCACCACCCCCAACCCCCTATCAGCAGCTTCAGCCTTGCCATCGATTCTGAGCTATGATGTGACCCTCCAGTGAATTCCTTTGTGCTCATGTCAGCCCACCCTGGCTTCTATTGCTTGCAGCCAAACCCCTGACGTGTACAGCGTGCCCAACTGCTAGCCCCCAGATTTTAGTGTATTGCACCCCTCATCTTGCTAGAACTGTTGTAGCAGTAGAATCCGCTTTTAACCAATCCCTGAATTTTTATATGACCCCATTCAAACCCTTGGATTCCTGGGCTGAAGAGGTGAACTGTCAAACAGGTCATTGCCTGTAATTGAAAAGTTTGTGGCAAAGCAACTTCAACCATTTGGGCTTGGCAAATCATTGTTTTACTTTACTTTTTTTTTTTCTTTCCTCTCTAACATTAAATTTAGTTTGCAGTTTTGGAACAGTTTCTCTTGGTCCCCTGTGGGAAGTTAATGGAGAACGCTGGCTTAATTTAGAAGGTGAAATGTAGGAGTGTGTACGATTTTCTGAACTTCATTTTTGGAAACCGGGTTCACTTCTCTTGTTCCTCCATGTAGAGCGCTTGGGGGACTAGGGTAAGGGGGTGTTTGGGCGCCAGCCGCAAGGTAGACCCAGAGTTGAGGTTCTTCCGTGCCGTCCCTCAGGGACTGTTTGCCTGAGAAGGCTCAACATCCAAATTGTTGTACTGTAAGTGCGGCCTCATTGAAAAGTAAAAAAGGAAATGAAGTCACTTCTGGTTGCTCTTTTAATGTCATCAAATCACACTGATTAGTGACAGGAGAGCAGCGAGTTCTGACTGGTATCTGAGCAGTCACAGTGCTTGTCCTCATGAACGTCAGGGTCTGGGGAAGTGTTTGATCAAAGGGCAGGGGCCATGGGTGAAGTTTGCCTACAAAAGTCGGAGATGAATGTGAAGTCCTTTCTAACCCCAAATGATAAAACCCAGTCTAGGCTGTGTCTCGGGGTAGCTGCGCAAGCGGTGCGCATTTGCCCAGTTTCTATCCCAGGCCTTTTTGGAAGGCTGATTTCCGCAGCCGTCTCTTCCCACCACTTCTAATCCTCGGGGTGCTTTTCCTGTTTATAGAAGCCACTGGTTTGGGGTCTGATGACCCCGGCTTAGACATGAAGAGCTTTCTCCCACTAACCTTAAACTTATGACTTGAGCTCAGCAGAAACAGGACCTAGTTCTTCACCATGTAGCCTCCCCCTCTCCAGGGTGCTGCTGGGCCCATCACTATGCTGCTTGGAGCATCTCACTTGGCCAGAGGGGCAGGTGGCCATGGCCAGGGTGGCTCTGCCAAAGTCATTTTTGCAAGCCAAGCATCTTATGAGGGCACCACACAGAAGACAGCTTCGACCTACATGGTTGATGACAGTGATTTTCCAACAAATGGACATGAAGTCTCTTGGTTTCATGTTATCAGTTTACTATAATCATTTTCCAACAGAGGGGAGAGAAGCACCTAAGATAAAAGGAGCCTCCTCTCATTTCACACAGAAGTGTGTCATGGGCTGGGATGGCCTCAGACTTCCCATAAACCTGTCTTTGGGTTTGGGTCCTGTAGTGAACTGTGTTACCCCCGACAGGGTGACAGGCGATCACTTGGCAGAGGAGGGACCTTGGGAGCAAGCAGGCCCTATGGGGAATCTCAGTTGCCTTCACAGAATTGAAACTTGGTTCCAGGGTCACTTTCCGAGGTCGTCGCAGAGAGGACAGGCCAAGGGAGCTGCTGGAATTTGACTGTGGGCTGACCTCACTTGGCACAGGCCCATCTGGAGTGGGGGTCAGGGAGCTACTTGGGGGTTGAAGGTTTGCATGCCCCGGGGTCCCTGCCCTGTGCAGGCTCCCTGTATGTCATTCTCAGTGGTGAGCTCTGTAGACTGATGTGGAATGTGGACTCCCAGGGTGTTAGTGTTGGCGTCTGGGGCAGGCTTGAGGGATGGCCAGCACGCTGAGACAGCTTGGGAGCAGCTGTGCTCAGAGGACGGCTGGGCGGCAAGGGGGCCGTGTGCTGGGGGTGCAGGGTTAGTGGGGGTGGGAAGGTAAGGCACATCACCAGACTTTGGCGGGAGGTGGGGGGGAGTCAGGCAGGTTATCTGCAGGCGGCTCACAGGTTCTGACACACAGGAGAGGCCAGCGGGGTGGGAGAGCTTTGGCCACAGAGGGAGTGAGACTTCAGCAGAGAGGAGGGTGGGCCTGTCGCTGACCCAGAACCAGAGGTGCTCGGGGTCTGTAAGATGTGGGTGGGCCTAGCAGGAGCAGTGCAGAAGGGGCTCTGGGTTCGGACTTAGAGGTTTCATCCTGCCGCTAGAACTCCCTTGCTCTGTGACCTTGAAAAGGTGCTTCGCCAGTCTGAGCCTCAGTTTCCTCATCTGTAAAATGGAAGAAATGAGGACAAAATGCGAAGTCTTGGACAAAGCATTTAGAATGGTGCTTGGTGGGGCGCCTGGGTGGCTCAGACAGTTAAGCGTCTGCCTTCAGCTCAGGTCATGATCCCAGGGTCCTGGGATTGAGTCCTACATTGGGCTCCCCGCTCAGTGGAGGAAGGGAGCCTCTGCCTGCTGCTCCATCTGCTTGTGGTCTGTCTCTTTCTCTCTGTCAAGTGAATAAATTAAAAAAAAAAAAGAACGGTGCTTGGCACGTGGGTGTGGGGGTTCTTATTGTGAGTAATGAGGTCTGGTTTTGGCCCAGGAGGTATCCTCTGGGCTGTGGACCCACCTGCAGATGGGGTTCATACTCAGACACCAGGGCTGCTGCTTTGATTTTGTATCGAGTTCTGTAACCCACATTCCTGCCCTGTTTCTGTGGCTGCAGCGAGCTGAGTCAGACGTGTCTCTCAGTTTAATCATCAGATTTCTGGCGGCATCTCTTCTTTCAGCTCTCTGCCTGGTCTCCGTTCTCTTGATCCCTAAGTTGTTTATTTGCTATTGCATTTAGTCCCCAAGCTGCATCCAGCCCTGCTTGAAAGAGACAGTTATATGTTTTGAATGGATAAATATAACTTTAGATCATACACTGAATGAGAGTGACAATGTAAGGAGGTGGGCTCTGCCTGCCCGTATCCCTGCCCACTCCTCTTTACCTGAGTTTTGGGAATCAATGGAGGCCTTAAGAAGGGTCAGTCACTGGGAACCCCCTCCCCAAACCCACTGCAGAGAAACCGAGATTTTTCTGGCTGTGAAGATGTACTCTCAGGCCTTGTTGGGGGTTGGGTGAGAGGGTGGGTGGAGGAGGACAAAGACAAGCTCCCATCTTAGCACTGCTGTGTGCGTGGAACCGTGCAGGAGCCTAGTCCACTTTGGGCTGCTCCTGCAGCCAGGAGGCGACCACTCAGGACCATCACCCTGACTGTGGGACCATAGAATTCTGGGGAGATTATTCTGTAAGTCTAGAGGAGGGGTATGGATCTACCATAGAATCAGTTTGGACCCAGTCGTGGTCCATGCAAAGGACCACATAGAAGACCTTCCCCAGCACTTCCTTGTGCTCCTCAAACTTGCCAAGACATATGTCTCAGTCATCTCTCACCACAGTATCGCTGCGTAACAAACCACCCCCAAACCCACAGGCATACGGCAGCAAGTGGTTATTCCCTGTCACATATCTTTGGGTTGGGTGAGGTCTGGCTGACCTAGGCTGTGTTTGGTGGGATGGGTTGGCTTTGCGCCGAGAGTTGGGTTTAGGCATGTTCCATCTGATCCCATCTGGACCAGTGACCACCAAGGTATGTTTGTGTTGTGATGACAGGCAGGAGGACAAGAGAGCAAGCTCAGTGGCACAAGCACATTTCAAGCCTTTGCTCACATTGTATCCGCTGACATCCCATTAGCCAATCCTAGGCCACATGGTCAGTCCCAAGCCAAGGGACAGGGAAGTACGCTGCCCATCACGAGGCCATGGCAGAGTGTGGCTATCTTATACGATTGCTGGGAGTAAAGAACTGACATCAGTAACTCAGTCTACTTTGAGATGACTTTCATCTCTTGACTCCGTAAATATTTTTTGAAAGACTACAGTGTGCTGTCTCTATGCTGCCTCTGGGGATAGATCAGTGAACAAAACAGTCCTGGTTCTTGCCTTATGGCTCTTATATCTTAGTGAGGGAGACACACACACACTCACATACTACTTCTCTAGTTGTTTAATTACAGTTGTAATCATTGCTACAGTGGAGATGTAAAGAGCCCTCGAGGGCGTGTGCGAAAGGCCCCGACCTAGTCCAGGGAGGAGGAGAGGAGATGGTTGAGCTCAGAAATAAAGGTTGAGACTTAATCCTGCAAAAGATTAAGGAGCCCTGATAAGGTTTACGGCAGACTTCTCATCAGAGACCATGGAAACTGGGAGGCAGTGGAGTGACAAAGAGCTAACAGAAAAAGACCATCGACTAAGAATTCTACACCCAGAAACAAATCTGTTCTTTAGAAGTGAAAGAGAAATTAAGACATCCAAAATAAATCAAAGCTGAATTTGTTGCTGTCGGCCATGCCCTACAGGAAATCCTAAAGGGAGTCCTTCAGGCCGAAATGTAAGGACATCAGACAGGAACTGAAATCCACGAGAAGAAATCAGGAACAGCTTTAAAGCCATAGATGTATTTTGTTTGTAACACTCTTCTTCTGTCTGCATAAAGCAATCATTACAAAACTGTCTTGACAGGGTGATAACGTTTAAAGATGTAGTTTGTATGATAATAATAGCACAAAGAAGGGGAGAGGAAACAGAGCTATGGCATAGTAGAGTTTTTGTATGTTGTTGAAATTGATTTGGCATTAATCAGAGCTAGATCATTTAAGTTAAAATTTAATTGTTATCTCTAGGACAACCACTAAGAAAATAATTTCAAAACATGTAATAAAAGAGAATTAAAATGGTATGCTGGAGTTTAACATAAAAGAAGTCATTGACCTAGAATGTAGGAATAAAAAGACATGACATAAAGAAAATGAATAGCAAAATGGCATAAATCTTATCAGTAATTGCACCAAATGCAAATGCACTAAAAAGTCCGATAAAAGACAGAGATTAACAGAATAGGTAAACCCAACTCTACCATCTATGAGAAACACACTTTATTTATTTATTTATTTATAAAGATTTTATTTACTTATCTGACACAGAGAGAGAGATGACAAGTAGGCAGAGAGGCAGGCAGAAAGAGAGGAGGAAGCAGGCTCCCTGCTGAGCAGAGAGCCTGATGTGGGGCTTGATCCCAGGACCCTGAGATCATGACCTGAGCCGAAGGCAGAGGCTTTAACCCTCTAAGCCACCCAGGTGCCCTATTTATTTTTTAAAAGAATTTGCAATATAAATGATAACAATTTTTATTTATTTATTTGAGGGGGAGAGAGAGAGAGGGCATGAGAGGGCAGAAGGTCAGAGCAGACTCCTGGCAGAGCTAGGAGCCCGATGAGGGACTTGATTCAGGGACTCCAGGATCATGACCTGAGCTGAAGGCAGTGGCTTAACCAACTGAGCCACCCAGGTGCCCAAGAAACACACTTTAGATTTAAAGATATACATAAGTGGAAAGTAAAGGTATAGGAAAAGAGATAACACATTAGCAATAAAGAAGAGCGAGCTGAGATGACCAAGCTGATAGAGAAACTAAGAAATGGTGAGTAGAGACAGACAAGGACTTTTTTTTTTTAATTTTATTTATTTGACAGAAACAGAGAGAGGGAACACAAGCAGAGAGAGTAAGAGAGGGTGAAGCAGGCTTCGCAACGAGCAGGGAGCCCAATGCGGGGCTCCATCCTGGGACTCTGAGATCATGACCTGAGCTGAAGGCAGACACTTAACGACTGAATCACCCAGGTGCCCCAAACAAGGACATTTTGTAATGATAAAAGGGTTAACTGATTAGGAAAACACGTCCATTATATATGCACCGAACAACAGACCCTTGAAACACTCGAAGCAAAGACTGACAGAAATGAGAGGAGAAATTGACAATTTAGCAGTAATAGTTGGAGCCTTCAAGTTCCACTTTCGGTAATAGATGGTCCGGGGCAGACAGAATCCACAAGGGAACTCAAGGCTTGAACAACGCTATCAACCAGGTAAGATTGACAGTGTCTGTACAGCACACTTCCCAACAGAAGCAGAGTCAACATTCTTCTCAAGGGCACAGAGAGTTTGCTCCAGGAGATACCGTATCATGAAACAAGCCTCCTTATATTTCAAAGCATCAAAATCCTACAAAGTATGTTCCCTGTATACAGTGGAATGAAATTAGAAATCAGTAACAAAAGGGAATTTGGGAAGTTCACAAATATGTGGCAGGTAAACATGTCTAAATAGCCAGCGGTCAAAGAAGTCACGAGAGAGTTTCGAAAATACTTTGAGATGTAAGAAAATGAAAATATGACATGCCCAAACTTACGGGATGCAGCTGAAGCTGTGCTTAGGAGGAAATTTCCGTTATAGGTGCCTATATTAGAAAGACCTCAAATTAATAAGCTTCTATCTTAAGAAACTAGAAGAAGAGCAAACTAAATCCAAAGCAAGCAGAAGGAAAGAAATAATAAAGATTAGAACACAGAGAAATGGAAGAATAGAAAAGGCCACCTGTTACCTGGCCTCATTTATATGAAATGTCCAGAAAGTGCAAATCCATAGAGAAAACAAGGGGATTAGTGTTGGGGGGGGTGCTGAGGGGAGGGAGAATGGGGAGTGAGTGCTGGGGACGGGTGGGCTAGCAGGGAGGGTTTTGGTGTATCTTCAGAGCAGTAGGAAGCTCCTGGAGGATGGGCCTAGAGGGTTTCATTTCACGGTGCATTTTGAAGACCTCTCTGTGACCTTGGAGGAGAACGGATTGAAGAGGGTCAACATTGGGTTTGGGGAGGCCTCCGCATTTCAGGGAGGTTATTGTTGAAGGTTCCCACTCTAGATGGAGCCAGACCTCCCCCGGCCACTGATTTGAACTCCCCTGGGTATTCTTCACCAGCCCAGAGACTGGCTGAGATCTCTTGGCTTAACTCATGGTGGGAACAGGCCTCATGTTCATCTGCCTATCTAGGGCTAGCTGGTTGCAAACAGTAGCCATTGAACAAAAATGGGAATTTATTGCCAGGGCACTGGCGTTATCTCATGGAAGCCCAGGCCCCTGGAATGGCTGAATCAAACCCATGGACCCGAAGGAGACGCAGGAGCCCTCGCTCTGACTCATGTTTGCTTCAGCCTCGTGAGGCCTCTTGTTTCCCTCACTGCACACCATCCTTTTCTTTCCTGGCTATCCACATGGGGAAAGTGGGCCCTCCACCAGCTCCTGGGTTTATAGCTTACTGTTCCAGAGAGCAGATGAGACTCAGCCCATTTCCCAGATTTTCAAGGGGAAGGACTTCGACATGCCTGCTTGGGTGGGACGCACCCCCAGAGGGTTGGCTGGGCCTGGCTGGTCACAGTGTAAATGCTGGGCTTCAGCAGCTTCCCTCCCCACCCCCCCACCCCGCCACCCCAGGCATCTGAGCA
>PITA01020213.1:0-35460 GCA_004023965.1 Spilogale gracilis
AACATGGACTGGACTGGAAGAGATTATGCTGAGTGAAATAAGCCAAGAAGAGAAAGTCAAGTATCGCATGGTTTCACTTACTTGCGGTGCATGAGGGGTAAACTGGAGGACAGTGGGAGAAGGAAAATAAATGGGAACTAGGGTAATCTAGGGAGGGAAATGAAACAACAGAGACTTTGGACACAGAAACAAACTGAGGAACATGGAGGGAGGGGGATTGAGGGATGGGAGAGCGTGGTGGTGGGTATAGGGACACCTAAAGCTTGGAGCACTGGGTGTAGGGAACGGGGAATGAATCTTGGAACACTGGAAACAAAAATTTTAGTAATAATAAAAAAAAGAATCCATAAACACACACACACACACACACACACACACACACAAAGGAATGGTCTTCCAAATCAGTAAGAAAAAATTGAAATATAATTTAGTAATGTTTCTGGCTCTTTATAAAAACAAAGATAATATTAAACCCCCAAGTCCCACATATAAAAATATATGCAATGGGTGATTTTTTAGAATATTTTCTTTGGAGATTTACAAATGCTGGGTTTTTGTTTTGGTTTGGTTTGGTTTGGTTTGGTGTGTTTTTTTGTTTTCAGGGGGCTTATGTTTTTTTGGTTTTTGTTTTTTATCTAATAAGATATATCATTTTCTTACATTCTTAAATATCAAGAAAGGATGAATAAAATTATAATTTAAAGTAAAAAACATAAGTCTGAAGGATAATGATAGATGAAGTGATTTGTTTACTTTTAACATGACTGTGAGAAAGTCCATAGTATCTAATTTGCCAATACACCAGTTGTTGAACATTTATTTTCTTTGCCTTATCTCTTATCATTTATTTAAAGAAGTAACCAGTTTTTGAATGAGGTTTTTTTTTTTTTTTAGGATTGTGTTTATTTATTTGAGAGAGAAAATAATTGAGAGAGAACACAAACAGGGGAAGGAGGAGAACCAGACTCCCCACTGAGCAGAGAGCCTGACATGGGGGCTTGATCCCAGGACCTTGGGATCATGACCTTAGCTGAAAGCAGATACTTAACCAACTGAGCCACCCAGGTGCCCCCAAATGATTTTTTTTTTAAGAAATGCTTTCAGGGGTGCCTGGGTGACTCAGTTGGTTAAGCGACTGCCTTCGGCTCAGGTCATGATCCCAGAGACCCAGGATCGAGCCCCACATCGGGCTGCCTGCTTGGCGGGAAGCCTGCTTCTCCCTCTCTCATTCTCCCTGCTTGTGTTCCCTCTCTAGCTGTGTTTCTCTCTGTCAAATAAATAAATAAAATCTTAAAAAAAAAAAAAAAGAAATGCTTTCAGGTCTGGTTTATAATTACCCATTAATTAAAGAATAATCTCTATTTCTTGTAAGGATTAAAGCAGTAAACATTCATTGAGCTGAACATCTTCTCCTAGAGGTCTTAATTTATTTTCACACTGGGTACTAAGATTATACATCAGAGCAGGGAAAACAATTCTTTTCTAGCAAGGCTATTTCAATTCACTAAATGTTTTGCTGTATAGAGCAAGGCAACTGTAGTTCCCTAATTAGCTACAAAATGAAGATGAAAGTAAGAAAAAAGAAGATGGAGATATAAGGAGGAGGAAGAGGAAGGCCATGGCAGAAATTTGGATTTTCATTTCTGTTTCTTCACTAGTTTTGTTTTCTGAAAGGTCAGAACTTATTTGTATCCATATTTTATAAAAATAAGAATAATACCGACTTACTTTACAAAACCTGGGAAAAGTATAATAGTGTCAGTGACTATAGTAGTACATAAAACATATGAGAAAACATGAGAATAGTTAAATACGTAGTTGATTACCTATAAACACAAAAAAAGCTGAATATAAATAAATGACCTTCATCTACACCAAATTACCTCACCTGTGATGGAAACAAGAGGAAGATCAATGTTTATACAAAATCCAAATGAAAGTCTTAATTTTGCCAAGAGTAGCAAATTTTACTGAGCAAAGTGTTATGTGTGTGTGTATGTGTGTATCCACCCAAAAACCAACCAACAAATAAACAAACAAAAAAACCCAACAACAAAAACAACAAAATCTCAACAGAGACATACCTTGGATATGAATGGCATCTACATAATTCTCAAAGACAGTAAGTCACCAGAATCCTCATTCTGAATGTGTATGGCTGAGTATGATGGGCAAAGTAATAAAGGGTAGACATAAAACAAATTAAAACATTTCAAACAATACAGACACTTTCTTATTTCACTCATATAAATGCATATAGGATGCATTTATAATCTCTTCTCAGCTTTTACAGGGATGACCCAGACATACAACTTTTGGAGATAAAAAGAATATTGATATACAAAACAAGTTAAATTGTTAACATCAACTCTGGTAGATTTTACATTTATATCAAATTTATGCATGGCTGGATAGCAAATGCTCCTTGAAGTTTAAAATTTTTAAAGAAAAGAAAACCAAGGGAGAAAAATATGTAAGCAGTATGTCAGTATAGAATGTCACTTTTGTTAATAGCTGTTTACACTTTTACTCTGGAATTTCTCATCTGCTTAATTGTGCCTTATAGATGGAATTGTTTTTACTTCTCCCATGCCACAAAGAAATCTGAGCATCATATCTGTGTTATTCTCTAAGTGAACAAATCCTTTCATATAGACTTCAGAATTGTATTCCAGTTAATATTTTCTATGTGACTAAAAAGTTGCTTTGCCAAGAAGTCCAGAAGATATCTGTAAAATAATGTGGTCAACTTAATGACAAGCTTCTAAAATTACTTTTGTGACTGATAATTGCTTGTTTTATATTTCCATTTGGTGTCTTTTCTTTCCTGGCTAATCTCCATCTACTTTAACATTAGAAATTATTCAGTCATGTTAATGCATGATCTAAATTCTAATAGGAATCTAGACAGAGGTGATCAAATAATGTTTATTCTATTACTAAAACAGGTAAAAGCAAGTAAGAGGGCAAAAATTAGGTTTTCTCATCATTTTCATTTTTCACATAATTCAGCAATATTGTAACTGCAATAAAAATGTAGAAATAAATATTTATTGAATGAATAGTTAAATGCACTCTGATGACATCAAGTAAATGAATGAACATGCAAGGAGGTAAGAGCTGTGCAAATCAATGCAACATTAAACACCTCTCTAGTAGAAGGTAGCCGAGACTTCCTCTCCCTTCCACTTGGGTCTTCACCTCTATCTCATTTCACATCTGATCTTTATACATTAAGATACTTGGATTTATTCCCAAGTTTTGAATCTGTTCTCTTCAACTTAGTGTTTTTAGTTAATATCCCTTTCAGCTCAATCAACTCCTAATGACTTGAGTAGGACACCATGGTTATCTTGCAACACACATCTCAAAAATGGTTCTCTTAGTCAGACTACCCAGCTCAAACAATCAACATTGTGAGTGACTCTTAAATTAATTTTCCTGCCATGCATTTGATGATCTTTGTTTCTAAGTGTCAAGGGAACTTACAAGTTCAGTAAGTTCTAATCCCCATATGTTGATCTCATCCATATATCTCAATTTTACTTGTCTTCTGCTTAGAATCTGTGATTCCCTGCCAAGATTAGAATTTTTCCCTGGACTGTAGCCTGTTTAGCTAGGTCAGGAGTGACTCTTACAGTCACTTGCCATGGGAGAGGAAACCTGATCTTTTCTATGTTTAACCACTAGCTATGTTTCCACATTAAATGCACTGGTCACATCAAATTAGAGCAATGAAGTCCACATCCTTTTTTTAGAACTGCCCAATGTTGTGACCCACCCATACAACTGGTTTTCTGCATGCAAAAATGTCTATAAGAATCAAGTTAAGTTCATTATTATCTCTTTTCCCACTAAACATTGGACAATGAGCTACCCTGTGGAAGACTCACTCCAGAGTTAGATTTTCACAAGCCCAACAACTTCCTTACCCAGCAGCCTTGATGGTCAGGGTCAGAACCTTCATTGTTGCCAGGACCTGCTTGCCTCCAACAATCTGAAATTTGACTTTTCACATCATTGTTATTTAAATTAAAGTTAAATGCAAAGTTCTGAATGGAAGACAAATAGAATTCTGAGTTGAATGAAATTAACCATCCTTGGACTCTCACTCCATCCTGATACTTTGACCTTCAGTTTAGCTGTCCTATTTCTCTCTCTCTTTTTTTTTAAAGATTTTATTAATTTGACAGAGAGAAACACAGCCAGAGAGGGAACATAAGCAGGGGGAGTGAGAGAGGGAGAAGCAGGCTTCCCACCGAGCAGGGAGCCCGATGTGGGACTTGATCCCAGGTCTCCAGAATCATGACATGAGCCAAAGGCAGTCGCTTAACCAACTGAGCCACCCAGGCGCCCTATTTCTCTTTGTTCTCATGACTGAAATGAGTTCAAAGTTTCAGAAAGCCAAAATAAAGGAAAAGTTCTCTAGAAAATATCCAAAGATGTAGTATTGTTTTCCCTTCAACTTACTTAAAAAAAAAAAAAATTCCCTAAGGTACATATAATCAGATTCTCTTGTTTCAATTTAAATAAATGAAACACTTCCATTTCATAAAAACTACTTATACATTTTATTAAAACAACAGATAAGCAAAAGACTTTGCCTATGTTAATGAAACATTTCCTGAGGAATCCATAAAGAACTAAACTCTGCAGGATTTTACTGAGTGTGGAGATGCATGATCACTTAAAGTTTAGGCATTTTCAGAGTTCTTTTTTTTGAGTCTATAAATAGAAATCAGGTCTGGACCCAGTTATATTAGTTCAACATCCAAAGGTTGTGGTATCTTTTCCAGTGGACCATATTTCCCTGACAGAATCAGAGAAGGAAAGCAAGGATGACTATAGTTTTTTTTTTTTCTTTGAAAGATTTTATTTTTGAGTAATCTTTACATCCAACGTGGTGCTTAAACTGATAACCCCTAGATCAAGGGTTATCTGTTCTACCAACTGAGACAGCTGGGTGCCTCAGACAGACTACAGTTTTTACAATGGTGGCATTCAAGCATATTTTTATCTCAGCCTCCACTTCACTTTAAATTATGACTAAATAAGTTGATGCAAATCATTGATTAGATGAAATATTTGGATTTTTATCATGGCAGGTAGAAACGTATCCTGTCTCTAAGGTCAATTACATCTCTCTGCTACCTGAAAAAAGAAACAGTTTCATAAAGAAATTTCTTTGATTTTCTAATTTGTCTATCCATATAGAATAATTGTCTAATGGAATGTGACATTATTAGTTTTGGTAAAATTCTTTCCTTGGCAGATAGTTTCCCAAATCCAAGTGAACAATACTAAATAATCCCATACTACTCAAAGAACAAATTTGTTTACAAAACTTACAACTAAGTTGGGAGGCCCATTTCAAGGCACCATTAACCGTGTTCACCGTGTAAAGCAAGCCAAACATTGTGTTTGCCAAAATCATAGCAGCTTGTCCTTGACTACAATTTCCAAATACAGATTAGTTCTGGCTTCCCTTTTAGCATCACTGGCCATGGATTGTAACTGTGCTACCAGCCAAGGAATGTACCATTGAAGAACACCTGGGACAAGGACATACATGGCTGTTGTAGAATAAAAGGTGGACCCTCTTCCAAAAGAGATATTCTGACTCCTGGAATCTATGAATGTGATCTTATTTAGAAAAGGGGTATTTACATATATAATTAAGTTTAGGTTCTTGGGATCATCCTGGCTTATCCAGGTTGCCCCTAACCCCTATGAAAAGAGCCCTTATAAGAGACAAAAGAGAAGGCACAGAAACTGAGGAGAGGGCCATGTGAAGACAGAGGCGAAGACTGTAATTATGTAGCCATAAACCAAGGAAAGCCTGGAGCCACCAGAAACTGGAAGAAGCAACAAGTGATTCTCCTGTAGTTTTTGGAGAGACTGTAGCCCTACCAGCACCTGACTTCCAGAACTGTGAGAGAAAAAGTTCCTTGTTTAAGCCACAAGTTCTGCAGTAATTTGTTATGGGAACTCTGGGAACTTAACAAATACATACAGATCTTCTTTGATTTATGGTGAAGTAATGGCCTAAAAAACCCATTATAAGTTGAAAATTCATTAAATTAAAAATGCATGTAATACACCTAATCTGTCAAACATCATAGCTTACCCTATTCCACCTTAAATGTGCTCAGAACATTTACATGAGCCTATAGTTGGGCAAAATCATCTAACGCAACGTCTATTTTATGACATGTTTAATATCTCATGTAATGTATTGAAATGTTTAATATCTCATGTAATTGTACTGAAAGTGACAAACAGAATGATTGTCAGCATTTTGGTTGTTTACCTTCATGATCCAATGGCAGACTGGGAGCTGCACCCACTGCCATCACCCAGCATCCCAAGAGATGATCGTATGGCATATTGTTAGCCCAGGAAAAGATCAAAGCTCAAAATACACAGTACATTTTCTCCTGGCATGGGTATAGCTTTCAAACCACTGTAAATCAAACCATCATAAATCAGGGACTGCATGTAATCTGGAACTGGCTTAAAAGACATCCCTAGATAAATAGTCCATTAAGGACATGGGTGATTAAATTACTCCAACAAGTATTTCTCTGAACATCTGGAAATAAAATGTAGAAAAGAATCAAAGTGTTCATAACTGAAGGGAAACAGAAGAAATACAAAGAGAAGAAAAGACTGAGAGAGAAGCTGAGTCAGATTTATGGAAAAACATAAAAGGAAGGTTGGCATGGAGTGAAGACAAATGAGCCCAGCCAGGGATCCATACTTCTCACTAGTACTGTGAAGAAAACTTTAAGTTGTTGCAGTTCTCATTTATAAGCATAACCTCCCATGGTCAAAGTAACATTTGATCTTTGTAACCAAACGATTCTTATTAACACCATCATTCGAAAAAAGCAATATGGGGTTTTGCCGTGGTCAAAGTTTATGGGGGGAGTTAACTTACTTTAACAGATCTGGTCATAGTCTGTCCTCCTTTGTTCTTAGAGCAGGGCTATCATGTTTCAAACTAGCATTTTTCAGGTTCAAGAGCAAATGCAAATCTGTTATTTCAGAGAAACCCTTAGAATTTCTTATGGATACATATGTGCAAGGCTGAGGTTTGCTGCCATCCTAGTGAGAACACAGGTGAGTTATCTCAGCTCCATGAGAGCCCATTAATAGAATCTCCTGCAGGTTAAAGGGTTCAAAGAGTACCTAGTAATCAAAAGGGATCTCTCCTCAAAAAACTCAACCTAAATTTTTTCCGCTTTGTCTATGAAATTATACTTTAGAAAAGAACTACTATTCTTCCAATCCCTTTGGTTTCAAGGTCAATTTTAATTCAAATTTAATGACCAGCAGATTGTACTCATTAACTAAACATTTTACTAAATTACATTTTATGTTATGCTTGCTTTCAGGGAGAAAAAAGGTAAGAAAACAAAACAAAACAAAAAGCCATATGAAGAATTCTTTAAAATGTTAAATTTATTCAATATTATTTTCCCCATAAAGTCCTGTGTAATTAATATCTAGCAAAGTTTAGAAGCAAAATGAATTGTTCCTTTCTTGAAGAAAGGTCATGTTTACTTTGAACTACTTGGGAAAATTATGTTTTTGTTCAGGTTTCTCATCTTACCCTGGTTATCAGGAAGCCTGCATTTCAATGTAACACCATATTATACTCACTATTTTCATATATGTATGAAAAAATATATATATACTCCAAGAGCATAGTACTTCAGAGGGCATAGTGACTAGAAACATAGACTTTAGAATCTGCCATAGCTATGTTTAAATCCTGACTCTGCTATTTAACAGATGTAGGTCCTTGAGCAGATCACACTGAGCCTCAGTTTTCCCATGTATGAAGTGGAGATAAAAACAGTACTTACTGGGGCACCTGTGTGGCTCAGTTGGTTGGGCAGCTACCTTCGGCTCAGGTCATGGTCCCGGAGACCTGGGATTGAGCCCCATATCAGGTTCCCTGCTCGGCGGGAGGCCTGTTTCTCCCTCTCTCACTCCCCCTGCTCGTGTTCCCTCTCTTGCTGTGTTTCTCTCTGTCAAATAAGTAAATAAAATCTTAAAAAAAATAGTACTTACTTTATAGGGTTCTTATGAAGATTTAATGAGATATTACATATAAAATAGTTAGAAACGGGCCTGACATTATGATCTCCATAGCATGTTTATGTCTCTATTTTTTGCTTTAGTAATTTTATTCTAGAAACTTCTTATTCCTTTTGTAAACAGGTAAAAATTAATATAAATACTAAATTAAGGAAGGGAATACTTGATTTTAAAAAGAACCTGAACTATTTAGAGGAAGAGGTTAGTAAATGTAACTGCAGAATTAAAATGTCTGTGCACTGAATTTCTGAGCCTTCTTTATATTCTCCCTTTAAAATATATCTATTAGTAGTTAGGTAAATTAGAACAAAAGCAGACAGAATGTGCCACTTGGGACACCATAAAGTGATGCCTGGTCAAAAAGGTGAGAACTTTGGCAATTTCCCCTTATTGGCAGAAATGGGAATTAATCTTGCTGCTTGGTAACAGAGGTGTTATTTTCAGTATGGCCTGAAGTACTGGTCCACTTCCCTTTTCTCCAGCATAAATTTCATTCTTAGAGAAAATTACAGCATAGCTTCTCCAAATATGGGAAGTGCTGATTGAAAAGATAAAGCAAAATTAGAGTGATTGAGAAATAAATTGCTAAAGAAGATGTGGTCATGCATCACGTGCCTTAGTAAATCCAAATGATGATGCATTTGAATCAAAAATTAGCAGACTTTCAGTATGTATAAATATTTGTAAGTTACTAAAGAAATGAAAAAAATCAAGAAGCAATCAACAAAAATATTTATGTTGTGAAAATGGTCTATTCTAAAATGCAAACCTACATCAGATTGTTTTGGAACTAGGAAAAGGTTTGGGAAATTGTAAAGCTTTATTTTTAACACTGCTAATGTCTCTAATTTAGCATATTATAGAGAATAAAATATCCTGCTTTGCTATATTAACACTTTTTCTAACAAGTCTTCTAGCTCAAGAAAAAATATAGTTGCAGAATTTAGAAATGCATCATGTCAAAGTCTTTAATCTAGAAGTCATAGGCAAATCTTTCATATCAATTAACTATTTCAGTATTAACTATGTGGTCAAACAAATTTACTGCCATTGTCCTATTAAAATATTTACTTGGACTGACCTAAATTGATTGATACAGAGAGGTTATTAATAGTAAGTTTACCAAAAAAAAGTAATTTTTAACCCACAAAATTAAGCCTGTATCCCAAAATCTCATAAGAAAGAGCCACAGATTTGGGGTTCTGTCTTTATTTAATTCTATCAGGAGAGATTTTCAGCCATGTCTAGTGTCTTATAGATTAAAATAAAATGGCATAGATTCTAGTTGTTTGCATTGGTTATGGCCTTCTTTTCTATGTTTGTCATCATAACTGAGGTCAGAAAGATAAAGATTCTTGCCTTGGTTTTCTTCTGATTCAAAGTAATAATAAAGAATTCTACTGAAAACATTCAATTATGTATACAATTGTACTTATTAAATGTCTTTTGTGTATTAAGTTCTTATGAATCTTATCTCTTAAAGAGTGCCTCCTCCATCATCCTCCAAATGGTTGGGAATTAGTGTAGTAGAACATGAAATCGGTATGACAGCAATTTTCTGATTTTTGTAACAATCAAGAGATTCTCTCATCATAGAAAAATATGTTTCAGTGTAATGGGCTGAAAAATGCTCCCCCGAGATATCTTAATTCCCAGAGTTCATGAATCTTTTACCTTACATGGCTAAAAGTACTTTGTAGATGTGACCAAGCTAAGGATCTTGAGATGAGAGATTGTCTTGGATTACATAAGTGAGTCAAATTTAATCATGAGACTCCATATGATAGGAAGGAAGTAGAGTTAAATTTAAAAAACCTGATGTGATGGGGTGCCTGATTGGCTCAGTTGGTGAAGCAACTGACTCTTGATTTCAGCTCAGTTCATGATCTCAGGGTCTTGGGATTGAACCCCACATCAGTATCCACACATCAAGGGGAGAATGCTTGAGGATTACTCTCCCTCTTCCTCTGTCCTTACCCCCACTATCATTCTTTCTCTCGCATAAATCAATCTTTTAAAAAAATAATGTGATGACAGAAGTAGCAAGGAATTGGAAGATGTTAAACAGCTATCTTTGAAAATAGAGCATGGACGGGGCCACAAGCCAAGCAACACAGGTAGCCTCTAAGCCAGAGAGGTAAGGGAAACTAATTCTCCCCTAGAGCTTCCAGAAGGAATGTAGCTTTGACAAAAACTTTATTTTAAACTGGTAAGATGCATTTTAAATGTTTCCCTTCCAGAACTGTCAGAAAATATATTTGTGTCATTTTATCCACTAAATTTGTGGTAATTTGTCATAACAGCCTTAGGAATTTAATGTACTATTTCAGCTTCACTGTATTTTAATTTGTCTTTGTGTCAGTGATTGCTATAGGGATAGCCAAGGTTGTACACAGATAGAAGCTGATCCTCACTAGCCTCTCTAGTGTATGGTCTGCTCTTTTTCTGTTCTTCCTAACCTAAGTATCAAAATCTTGTCTAGCAATCTCTTTCTGGCCCAACTAGAGACTTCTCAAAGTACCTTAAAAATCCTTTTATAAAGAGTTTATGAATCAATTAGTGTTACTTACGAATCATTTAAACTGTAATATAGAAGTATTTTCTAAAGAAGTGAATTATTAAAGTAAAATTATAGATAAATTGATTATATTTTATTATGTGATTCCTATGCCTTTTTCACTAGGAAATTTGTGAAATCATTTGTCATATGATGTTAAGGGAAATGTGAAGTCTGTTTCATTTTTATGACTTGGTTCAGTGTTACACCTGGTCTCTTAGAAATTTGAGCTTCCTCATATTAGAATTGAATTTCAGTTCATGGAAAATTGTGTCTGAATTTTGTTCAAGGTTCAGAATCTTAAATCTAGGATTTCTTTTACTAACAACTGTGTTCCTTCTGATTTTCTATCAACTACAATTTCATTCAGCAAGTATTTATTGGGTGTCTTTTGAGTGTCGTCCTCTGTTCAAGGTACAAAAAAAAAAAAAAAAAGACAAAAATTCCTGTTGTGTGGAGTTTCTACCTAGTGAATCTGCACAAATATGTGAAGCACTAAATGCTCCTTTGATGTAAGGGTAGTAATTGTATCCACAGGAACCACCTCCAAAAACCAAAGAATGGTTTCTTCTCTTTCACTGACGGGGAGAGAAGAGATGTGAGAAGAGATGTGGGTGGTGGGAGGTTAAGGAAGTGAGATGGAAAGAGGCATTGGAAAAGTGATATTTAGTGGCATTACTGAGAGGGAACACACACACACTCACACACACACACACACACACACACACACACACACACACAATTTCCATGTGAAGTGCTTTTTCAAAAAAATATTCACCGACTTAACCACAAATTTTAATGATGATTTTCTTCGTGTTCCAGTAAGTATTGCCTGTGGTCCAGAGCGTCTGGTTTTGCTGTTAAGCAATTCCATGCTTATGTATACATCGTTCACAGTGTTTTCACCATGAAGGAGGAAAATGAGCCAGTAAGGGCTATCATGGCTTAGACCTTGAGCACTGCAGCTTACAGCTTCTTGGCTAGGAAACTTAGAGCCATGGGGTACCTGGATGGCTCAGTCAGTTAGGCTTTCAGCTCAGGTCATGATCCCAGTGTCCTGGGATGAAGCTCCATGTGGGGCCCCCTGCTCAGCAGGCAGCCTGCATCCCCCCTCCCTCTGCCTGTTGCTCCCCTTGCTTATGTTCTCTCTCCCTCTCTGTCAAATAAATAAATAAAATCTTTTGAAAATTTTTATTTAAGAAAAGAGACATAATGATACAGAAAGCCTTAGCTCTGGATGGGAAGCTGTGAAGTCTAACTGCAAAAATAAAACCTGGGCTTCCCAAATGCCCATAGAGAAGACATTCCACCTCTGGGCTTCTCTTTCAATCCATATTGATTGAGAAATTTTAGTTAGATGATCTTTATCCTTCCTTAGCTCTAATATTCTATGATTCTGTTGAAATTAGATATCAAGAATCTAGAGAACAAATTTATGGTTACCAGAGGGGAAGTGGATGGGGGGAAGAAATAGGTGAAGTGAATAAAGAGCACAGTTATATGATGAGCACTGAGTAATGTATAGAATTGTTGAATCACTATACTGTACACCTAAAATTAATATGACACTATATGTAATTACACTAGAATTAGAGAAAAAAGAAATTAGACATTAAGATATGTAAGTCTGGAATCTTTAGCTCTATCCTTATTTGTGTAACATATTTAATAATGTATGCTTTGTTGCACCAATTCAGGATTCTACCGTCTCTTACGCAAATGAGCATAAAAACTTTTGAAAACTACTATTTTCAAAGCACTGTTAGTATACACACAGACATAGCCAACTGGGTTTACATTCTGAAATCATATGCTTGTGAATATAGATTTTAGATGGCTTAACATCTTAAGAAATATGATTTTTGTGTCACATTTGTAAAAGAGCAATCTAAGAATTTCTTCATTTGACATAGTATGATATTTCCATCTTTTTGCTTGATAAACTGTTAAGGATTCTTTTTTATTTTTGTAGGATGAACCCTTAAATAACTAAAAACCCTCAATGTATCATATTATTTCACTCCATGAGATTTCTATCTCACATATGCACATATACACACATGCATAGACACACACACAAATATATTAAAAACTAAGCAAAGCTCTTCCACAAAATTCCAGAAATCAACACACATTTAGCTTTAACTCCTTATCCCCATAAATATACCAATACTTAAACCCATTAAAGCCATAGAAGATTCTCAACCATAAAATGAAAAAAATCAAATATAGTTTATGTTTTATATTTACTATGTTCAGAAAACAAACTGAAATTCTTTAGTTTTTTTAAGATAAAGCTAAACCCCTCCAAAAGTGCTTTATGACTAATATTCAATCAGAAAATTCAAGTAACAGAGCACTTAAATTTCTAAACACTCCAGCATGAAACTCGAAATATACAGATTCATTTAAATTCATATATGAGTATTATAGTACATGTAATTTAAAATATAAGTGAGGTATTTGTTCAGAAGCACAAAACTTTTGGAAAACAGAGGCTATCACTATAAAAATAATTCAAGTCAAATCCCCTGTTGATGTATTATTAAATCAAGAGCCCTCTTCTACATAATTGAGTGTTTTCAAAACCAAGTTATATTTTTTAAAGTTCAGCTGAGAATGATTTTGAATAACTTTTAAAGGGCCCTGGTGAAGCACCATAGAATATTCTATGAGTTATTCAGCATTTGGACATGATCATGAATATATTTACTATTGCATTTTCATGATCTCTTAAATAATATTTTCAAAACATCTTGAGAGGTCACAAAGGAGCCATTTGGGTAAAAAGCAGATTCTGAACTACAGTTCTGAGGATGTGTGTGCAGTTACTCTGAAATGAAGCAACACTCAGCCATTAAAAAGAGAGATTTACCTGAGTGAGCATTGCCCCATAGTAGGGTGGCACACTATTTTCAAACAGCAATTTTTCTTGAAACACTGTCACTGGATAGGTATTGAGGCATAGCCTCTTTGACAGATTCTGTGGGGAATATAGAAAACAGTTATTCCTCTAGGCAAAATATGCTGACCTACATCAATGTAAAGGGTCAATGTGACTCTATAGACAGATGATGCTCGACAGACTATATACTATAGTATAGACTATATAATAACAAAACACAGTAATAGTTTTCAGCAATGTATGAACCTTATTTAGACAACCTTATTTTAAAAGTTTCTAGAAATTTCCTTTGGCTGCAAAAGGTGAATCTGCATCATTAAATTTTGTAGTTGAAAGAGACAATGTTTTAATCATAAGCCACGTTTGTCTTCTTGGGTGGAAATTGGACATTGTTTGGGCGACAGGCTCACCTATAGTAGCAGGACGGATCACGTGGGTAAGCACGATGAGTGATTATAACAGACCTAGCTATTATTCATGGAGATGTCTTGATCCCATGCCAGGTAAAAGTACTGTCAACTCTAGAGCTTGCTACCTTGGGCTCTGGAGAACAGAACACTTTCATGTGGGAGGCACGGATAGCAATTGAAAGAATGGTTGTTATGAATCAGCAATTCAAGGACAAAATGAAGGAAGTGGGATTTGTTTGGGGGCAGGAAATTTTTGTTTATTTATCTGAGTCTGGGGGTTGGAGCTTGGACTCCAGGAGTGCCAAAATAGGTGAAAGTGCTCCTGAGAAAGATCAGCATGGCAACAGCCTAGTAGGGAGTAGAGAAAAATGAGGGACAAGGCGAACCCTGTAAAGGAGAATGGGTGCACATAAAGAGCAGTGACAAATGTAAAAAAGGTTTTACTTTTGTTTCCATGCCTATATTTTTAATATTTTGCATTGTGATTCCACTCTGCTCTTTCAGATTTCTTTTTTAATGTTACATGGCAGTTTTAGCTTCTCTGCCCTTTTGCTTCAGAGGATGGTGTTTGTATCTGAACCCGGCATGTACCAAACACTGCAGAGGATTGTTGCCCAGAGAGAAGATTAGAAGAGGAAAAAAAAAAACAAAAACAAAAACAAAACAAAAAAAAAAAAACAACTGGTCACCAGAGTGCTCAGAACAGGAATCTCAGGCAAGAGATGACAAGCAGCCACTGAAAATGAATTTGTTGAACATTTAAGGATCCCTAGGCTATTGAAAATGACAAATGGTCTTCCCATGAAAGGCAGAGATTTACTGCCATCAACAGGAAAAGGATCCAAACTGTGTTATATGTTAGCTGCATTGAAAAGGGAAAGGTGATGCCTGAGGACAGGAGAATTTAGGAGGATTCGAGTTTCAGCAAGAATAGTGGAACTTGGGCAGCCATTTGCCCCTGGTATCTCCCACCACTTGCTGAAATAGAAGCATCATAGAGTCTCCCTGTTCCCACTGGGATTGCTTTACTAAGGAAATACAGAGACAATTTACTTACTATATTAGTTCATTTCATTTACTGACCAACAAGCTAATCTGAAATACCACTTTGCAATTGGATTAGAAAGATTATGGATGAAGAAAAACTTTTAAAGAAAATCATAAATTCAAAGCTTTTGATCTGTGCTTGTTTTTGAGTTGTCATCCACCATGTTGTTCCATGTTTGACTCAGTGATCCTGCCTAGAAGTTTAGCTATAAGTCCCAAATCCCTTTTTTCTTGACATTTTCAGTGGTTTGTGGTTCCCTGTAACCAATAAAGAATGTGTGGGAACAATAGAAACCTTGGCATAAGCCATTGATACTAAATAATGTTCTTAAATATCCATGCAACAAAAAGAGGTATGTTTCCAGGAAAGCAGGTTGCCATTTTTATTCATTCTAGTATTAAATCACCTGAGAAATATTCCCTCTATCCCTATACTCTGAAGAGTTTTAATCAGGAAAGGATGTATTTTGTTAAATGCTTTTTCTGCATCAATGAGAGGACTATGTGGTTCTTGTCTCTTCTCTTATTTATGTGTTTGATCATACTAATTGATTTGGGAATGTTGAATCACCCTTGTATCCCACCTAGGGATAAGTTCCACCTAGTTGTAGTGGATATCCTTTTAATGTACTATTGGATCCTATTAGCTAGGATGTTGTTCAGAATCTTGGCATCCATATTCATCAGGAATATTGGTCCGAAATTCTCCTTTTTGATGGGGTCTTTTCCTGGTTTGGGGATCAAGGTAACGCTGACTTTGTAGAATGAGTCTGGAAGTTTTTCTTCTGTTTCTATTTTTTGAAACAGATTCAGGAGAATAGGTATCATTTCTTCTTTGAATGTTTGGTAGAATTCCCCAAAGAATCCATCAGGTCCTGGACTCTTATTTTTTTGGGAGGTTTTTAAATAATGCTTCAATCTGTTACTAGTTATTGTTTATTCAGGTTGTCAGTTTTTTTCTGTTTCAGCCTTGGTAGTTTATGAGTTTCCAGGAATGCATCCACTTCTTCCAGGTTATTTAATTTATTGGCATATAGCTGTTGATAATAACTTCTTATTATTGTTTTTATTCCCTTGGTATTAATTGTGATCTCTCCCATTTCATTCATGATTTTAATTTGGGGTCTTTCTCTTTTCTTTTGGGCAAGTCTGGCCAGTGGTTTATCAATCTCATTAATTCTTTCAAAGAACCGGCTTCTAGTTCTGTTGATGGGTTCTACTGTATTTCTGGTTTCTGATTCATTGATCTCTGCTCTAATCTTAATTATTTCCCTTCTTGTGCATGAGTTAGGTTTAATTTGTTGTTGATTCTTCAGATCTTTAAGGTGTAAAGATAATTTGTGTATTTGGGATTTTTCTATTTTTTTGAGTGAGGCTTGGATAGCTCTGTATTTCCTCCTTAAGACTCTCTTTGCCATATCCCATAGGTTTTGAACTGATGTGTCTTCATTCTCAATGGTTTCATGAATTGTTTAAGTCATTAGCCATCAGGGATATTCAAATCAATGCCACACTGGAGATACCACCTTATACCAGTTAGAATGGCAAAAATTGATAAGGCAAGAAACAACTGTTGGAGAGGTTGTGAAGAAAGTGGAACCCTCATACACTATTGGTGGAAATGTGAGTTGGTGCAGCCACTTTAGAAAACAGTGTGGATGTTCCTCAAAAAGTTAAAAATAGGGGTGCCTGGGTGGCTCAGCCGTTAAGCATCTGCCTTCAGCTCAGGTCATGGTCCAGGGTCCTGAGATCAAGCCCCTAATCAGGCTCCCTGCTCAGCAGGAGATCTGCTTCTCCCTCTCTCACTCCCCCTGCTTGTGTTCCCTCTCTAGCTATGTTTCTCTCTGTCAGATAAATAAATAAAATCTTTAAAAAAAAAGAAGTTAAAAATAGAGCTACCCTATGACCCAGAATTGCACTACTTAGGTATTTATCCCAAAGATACAGATGTAGTGAAAAGAAGGGCCATATGCTCCCCAGTGTTCATAGCAGCAATGTCCACAATAGCCAAACTATGGAAAGAGCTGAAATGCCCTTCAACAGATGAATGGATAAAGAAGATGTGCTCCATATATACAATAGAATATTACTCAGCCGTCAGAAAGGATGAATACCCAACTTTTGCATCAACATGGATGGGACTGAAGGAGATTATACTGAGTGAAATAAATCATGCAGAAAGAGTCAATTATCATATGGCTTCACTTATTTGTGGAACATAAGGAATAGCATGGAGGACATTAGGAGAAGGAAGGGAGAAGTGAGGGGAGGATAAATTGGAGGGGGAGATGAACCACAAGAGACTATGGATTCTGGGAAACAAACTGAGGGTTTTAGAAGGGAGTGGGGTGAGGGGGTGGGTGAGCCTGGTGATGGGTATTAAGGAGGGCACGTATTGCATTGAACACTGGGTGTTAAATGCAAACAGTGAATCATGGAACACTACATCAAAAACTAATGATGTATAGTATGGTGACTAACATAACATAATAAAAATAATAATAAATAAAAATAAAAATAAAATAAAATAAATATATTATCCAAGAGATGATCTTGTATTTCATGAACTGGGGGGAAAAAAAATACAAAACACAATGCTTTTGTTTTGTATTGTTTTCATCTATGAAATTCCTCTTTAGTTAGTCATTGCTTAGATACTAATAAAATGCTTAAAACTTTCCAATATCTTCTAATATCACTTGCTAATTAAGAGGATAATCATAATGAAACACACACACGTATCATATGATAGAGCACTTTAATCTGATTTCATTAAATATCTTAAAATTTATAATGTTTAATAGTCCGATCAAGGTAATTTGAACATCTCTTCCATAAAACTGTTCAACTCCACTGCTGTGGTAAGGAAATGATACCCTTTTTTATGAATTAAGAAAATACCAGAATAAATCTATGTTAAAAATTTATATTTTTAATAATTTGGAATTTGCTCTGGTTTTCTTTTGCTTCAAATGCCTCTTTTAATTATTTTATGATCAGGATAGGAAAGATGCAATTTTACACTAATAGACTCAGTAACGTACTTGCCTAATATTGATTTACAAATTCAAAGAAAATATAAGGGAACTAGAAATATTAGTACATGTGAATGACAGAGTTGGGATTTGTACCAGATGCACTTTGCTGTTTCTCTGTAAATCTTTTGTCTCCCCTTGTCTTCTTGGCTGACAGAGCTGCCGTTAGTTGGCCACAGCCTGAACGATGTTACCCCTACCCCTAGCCTGATCAAGTTAACCTTGGAACTCCATTGTCCTGGAAAATAATTAATCTAAAAATTGACATGTGTTTTATTTTTCTACAAAAAGAAGTCATTTGGGGGAGCTCTTTGATTATAACAAGTATTTTTGACAAGAATTACCATGAAAGAATGAGTTTGAGTCTAAAGCCAAAGTTCTAAGGACAGGTGAGACTTCAGTAACATTACTAAGCAGATGAAATAACCAGCTCTGCAACTATTCTCTCCAAGACTTCATGTTCTATAAGTTTCCAGTTAAGCTTTTTAAGACTTTTTTTCTGTATCTGAAATGAGAGCATCTTTATGAAAACTTGTATACATATACATAAATAGATATGCATAGAAATATAAATAACTAAAAAAGGTATTTATTTATGTATACAAAATATACATATATATTGCATTTATTTTTCATGATTTCATGGTTATATATTGTATTGCTCCACTTCAAACTGTTTAGAATTTCCCTATGTTTGAAGAAAAGGTATTAAACTCAAATAAACAGATAAATTCAAATCCAACTTAAAGTTTACTGAAAAACACGTTTGGTCAGCAAAATCCTTCTTGGAAGACTAGAATATTCTCCAAAGTACATTGAACTTCAAGTAATAAAGCTGAGAATAAATGGTTGACTACACTGAAGTACAGACTATCTGGCTTCTCCATAATTTGTGATGTCCTTTTGTTTCTGTTATTGTTGTAGTATTGGGGAGGGGAGTGTTGTTTATTTGTTCAGTATAAAATGTTTCAAAACTGCCTTCTTTCCAGACTGTATTCCTTGCAGTTCCATTATGCCTACTGAAAGTCAGTTTTAAATGTAGGGGAAAAAAACTAATTCAAATTTTTCCTTAAGTTATACCTAAAATGATTAATTTAAAATCACATATACTAGACTCAAATACATGTTTTGAACATTTTTATAGTTTAGCATCATATTTTTGGAACCATCTTTTTAATTTTTTGTCTTGGCAAAATTATAGGAGATCAAAAATGAGGTGATTTCAGACTGAAATGAAAACTTCAAAGACATTATTGATCTTTTCACATCACATCACAATCTCATGATTTGTGAACCGGAAAAACTACTGGCAATCAAGAGCAAGTTCAGGGTAATCTAAGAGAATAAAAGTTGGACTAAATCTGCAAATGGAGAGAGTCAGAATTCCCAAAGAGGAGTCAGATGTAAATCCTTGCAAGGTAATTCCAGAAGCCATCATACTCGCAGATATAGCCTGACCCAAAGGAGCACTTTTCGAATGGTCAGTTCATAAGCTGCAGCCCTGTTAGCCTTGCCTCCAGTAGAGAGAGCTTTGCCATTCTCTCACAGGCTGAATCTAAGTCTCCTCTAAGAATCCAAGAAAAGCGATGTGTATCAGGTATGCCAGACTACTTCATTCTTTGTAGATTAATAAATAAATCCTATGAGTCTCCTAATTCACTCATAGAACCAAATGTTTTTGCTTTCCCAGGTAAATTTCATAAGATTGGTCTCACCAGCTGCCAAAGTTTCCAAATCCCAGTTTTTACATAGTGTTCATAGCTCAATAATAGTTGGCCAGTATTTAAAATACAAAGGTATAAAAAAATTCTTATGACTATCTGACTAAATGTAACATACTTTGATTAATACCACCACTGCATGGGATCCCTGGGTAGCTCAGTTGGTTAAACTTCTGACTCTTGACTTCAGATCAGGCGATGATCTCAGGGTGATGGGATCAAGCTCTGCATCAGGCTCTATGTTCAACAGTCTCAACAAGGAGTCTGCTTGAGATGCTCTCTTCCTCTCTCTCTGTTCCTCCCCCAACTCTCTCTCTCTCTCTCACTCTAAAATAAATAAAATATTTTTTAAAATACCACCACTGCATGTACAAAGGCTAAACACATTGCAGTGCTTGACTTACTATATTATTTATTCATTCACTCACTCATTAAATCAATAATATTTATTGACCTTCCCATGTGCCAGAGGAATGTATAGTAGCAAGAAAGACATAGTCTCTGTCCTCAAAGTTTAGAGTCCAAAGAAAGTGACAATTTATTACTGTTTTATAAGATGTACTGGTATAAGCTTTTTACATGTATCCTCTGCTTTATCTCTATGCTATTATTACTATTTTTAAGTTTTTATTTAAATCCCAGTTAGTTAACATACAGTACAATATTAGTTTCAAGTGCATGATTTGGTGATTCATCACTTCCATACATCACCCTGGGCTCATGACAAGTGCCCTCCTTAACCCCCATCACCTATTTCACCCATCCCCCATCCACCTCTCCTCCAGTAACTATCAGTTTGATCTCTATAGTTAAGAGTCCGTTTCTTGTTTCATTGACAAGAGTCTGTCTCTCTCTTTTTTTCCCTATGATCCTTTGTTTTGTTTCTTAAATTCCAAATATGGATGAAATAATATGGTATTTGTCTTTCCCTGACTGACTTTTTTCCTTATCATAATATTCTCTAGCTATCTCTACATCATTGCAAAGGACAAAATTTCATTATTTTTGTTAGCTGAGTAATATTCCATTATACACATACACGTGCGTGCACATGCACACATGCTCACACACACACGTACACACATATATATGTGTATATATATATGTGCCACGTCTTCTTTATCCATTCATCAGCCAATGGACATTTGGGCTCTTTCCATATTTTGGCTATTGTCGTTAATGCTGTTATAGACATTGGGAAAATGTAACCCTTTGAATTAGTATTTTTGTATTCTTTGGATAAATACCTAGTCATGCAATTGCTGAATCATAAGGTAGTTCTATTTTTAACTTTTTGAGGAACCTCCATACTGTTTTTCCAGAGTAGTTGCTCCAGTTTGCATTCACCCCAAGTGTAAGAGGATTCCCCTTTCTCAGCATCCTCACCAACATGTGTTGTTTCTTCTATTGTTAATTTTAGGCATTCTGACAGGTGTGTAACCATATGTTATAAATGAAAAAATCTGATACTTAAAGAACTAAAATAACGCAGATAGATTTGCCAACCCAACAAATCACAGAATTAAAACTTGAACCCTAGTCCATTTTACCATAAAGTCTATGTTTTTTGCCAAAAAGTCTATGCTTTTAAGCAAAAACAATGGCTCTGACTATATATCCATTCAAAAAATATTAATTGAGCCAACTAAGAAGCAAACATTATAATAGGAGCTTGAAAAGAATAGAGGAAAAGTCAAGATTCCTGCCTAAAGTGTCATTCTTCTCATAGGAAAGACATACCACTAAACAAGTATACCAGTAAGTAATTTAAGTCAAAGTAGAGATAACTTCTATAAAATACATAAAGTAGGCTGAGTGCATAGAGAGAGAAGAGAATAATTGTCAGGACAGTACTCTCAGAAAATGACATAAGATCTGAGACATGGATGATTTGAAGAAACAATCATGCAAAGATCTGGGAGAAGCATCCAGAAATCCAGAAAATTGAAGAGCAAATACAAAGGCCCTGAGATGGGACCAAGTTTATTGTGTCTAATGATCATCAAGAACAGGGACTGGCGAATTTTTTTGTGGGCCAAATCTGGCCCATGGTTTGTTTTTGTACTGTTTATTCATTATAAACAGATTTTATATATTATGTGGTGGAAGAAAATACAAGTACAATACATGTACTATTTTGTGACACATAAAAATTCAGGAGATTCCATTTCAATCTCAAAAAGCTTTTATTGGAACACAGTGACATTCATTTTTTTACATATTGTCTATCACTGCTTGTGGGATACAATGGCGGAAAGGAGAAGTTGTAACAAAGACCATATGACTTAAGAAACCTAATATATTTATCATCTGTTTCTTGCAGAAAAAACAAAAAAGAAAAAAAGAAAGAAACCTGATGAAGGGGGCCATTTTGAATGAGGCAATTGCATAAGAAGAAAAATACATAGGAGTTGTATGAATAGGGTTGACATAAGGCAGCTCATGCGGGGCCTTGCAGCCCACAGTAAAGGGTTTTAGATTTCACTGTTACTGAAAGGAGCATTTGGAAGGTTTTGTACAGGGAATTTGACTTAAATTCTAAAAATTTCCCTAGATATTTTGTTAGGGGGTGGGGCAGTGGGGTAAGAGTGAGAAAGAAAGCAGAGAAAGCTGTCCGTGGCATTGCACCATTTAGGGGAGACATGATGGTGTCTTACAAGGGGGCAATAGCAGAGAAGTTGGGGGAAGCATTCTTTTAGAATAAACAAGATTTTTTGATGGGCAAGAAGTCAGATGTCAGGAACAGAGAGAAAGTAGGGAGGACTCTGAAGCTTCTAGCCTTATCAATGGAACAACCTTTGGAGTTTTTTTTACCAAGATAGGGAAATTACTGAGTTGCTGGTTTGAAGGGAGAATTGAGAACTGTTTTAGACATAAGCCTGACTGACTGTTAAACCTCCATCAGTTAATGCTAATTAGTCTAAAGCACTTAAGAGTCTGAAATTAAGCAGAGATCAGAATTGGGCACCTAGGTGGCTCAGTGGGTTGAAGCCTCTGCCTTCGGCTCAGGTCATGACCCTCAATCATGGGTCCTGAGATTGAGGCCTGTGATGCGCTCTCTGCCCAGCGGGGAAACTCCGTTCTCTCTGCCTACTTGTGATCTATCCCTCTGTCAAATAGGTGGATGGAATCTTTAAAGAGAGAGAGAGAGAGAGAGAGAGAGAGAGAGAGAGAGAGATCAGAATTGCAAATATACAGTTTTGCATCACACAAGTGGATGGAACTAAAGCCATGGGATTGAATGGGATCACATGGTAATGGGCTATGTAGGTAGAGAAGAGAAGACAGCAGAGCACCAAGCTCAAAAGACTATAGTGTTCTAAAAGTCAGGAGCATAAGTAAATGGCCAGTGAGGTAGGAAGAGAACTATGAAAGTATTTCATGGAGGAGGAAGTGTCAGATACTTTTTAGAAAATAAAGAAATAAAGAATACGATAATTCTTAAACTTTTTTTTTTTAAGATTTTATTTATTTATTTGACAGAGAGAAACACAATGAGAGAGGGAACACAAGCAAGAAGAGTGAGAGAGGGAGGAGCAGGCTCCCTGCCGAGCAGGCAACCCTATGTGGGGCTCGATTCCCGGTCCCCGGGATCACGACCTGAGCTGAAGGCAGTGGCTTAACCAACTGACCCACCAGGCGCCCCGATAATTCTTAAACTTTAAAACATTATTTTTTTAAAGTATCACATGGTTTACTTACTTGTGGTGCATAAGCGGTAATATAGAGGACAGTAGGAGAAGAAAAGGAAATGGGAAGTAGGGTAATTCGGGGAGAGAAACGAAACATGAGAGACTTTGGACTCAGAAACAAACTGAGGGTCTTGGAGGGAAGGGGGTGGGGGGGTGGGTGACACTGGTGGTGGGTACAGAGGGCACGTATTGCATGGAGCACTGGGTGTGGGGCATAAACAATGAATTTTGGAACACTGAAGAAATAAAATAAAATTGAAATAGAACTGTAAAGCAAAAAAAAAAAAATATTACCAGAAAAAAAAATATATAACTGTGGTGACAGATATTAACTAAATTTATTATGGTGATCATTTCGCAATGTATATAAATACCAAATAATTATGTTGTACCCTTGAAAGTAATATAATCTTGTATATCAATTATGCCTCAATAAAACAGGAAAGAAACATGTGAACATGGAAAAAAATGGGAAGCAACTAAAAATCATTTAATTTTATAAAGACAAAAATTAAATAAATAAATAAAACATTATTTTCTTTAAAAAATAAATAAAACATTATCTTATTATTATTATTTTTCTCTTCATGGTGATATGGTTTTCTTCTTCCTAACAAAGAAGACCCTAAAAGGATTTTTTTTAATTATTGTATTTTAGTGAATACAAAACTATGAGCAAGGCCAGAAAATCATCACTCTGTGAGTTCAGGAGATTCAGAAATTTTTCATTTAACTACCTTTACAAAGACAAGCCAGCAAGCAAGCTTACCTTCCATTTAATAACAGAGGCACTCTTGATTAATGACATTGTTTAAAAAATACAGTAAAAATAAATAATTCAATTTGCTGGGCAAGTTAATGCCCATTACATATCCAGCACATTTTTTATTGCTACTTTATAGGAATCTGAAAATGAAGAAGTAACTAAAGAAAGATGTAAAATTTGAAAGCTCCAGAGAAAAGGTTTCTCTGTTATCAACAGCCCATAATAGTGAAAAACTTCAGTGTGTGTCATTGTTGCTCCTGAGGGGTCCTAGTAAATGTTCTGCTATTCTGTAAGGAACTAAGAGACAGTAAAACAAATGACCCATGCTGTTATGGAATTTTAAGAATGTAGCAACTCTGTATTTTATAACTAATAAAATTATATATATGTATATATATCTTTTCTCATTACAACTTTGATTTTAATAGAGAAAAACACATTGATTTGTGGGGTTCTGTCCCATTCAAGTTCTAAAAATTCAGTCCATTTTCAAGATCATTTATATTATTAACCATAACTGAGACACCTGGATGACTCAGTTGGTTAAACATCTGACTTGATTTTGGCTCAGGTCATGATGTCAGGGTTCTGAGATCAAGCTCCACATTGGGCTCCATGCTCAGCACAGAGTCTGCTTGTCCCACTCTCTCTACTTCTTTCCCTAGTCTCACTCTTCCTAAAATAAATAAAATCACTTTAAAAAATGAAGTACTAATCATAAATTTTGAGTGGCTTGACATGTTAATTAGAATTATAACCACATTAGTCTCTGCCATTTGTAAATATTTAAAAGAGGAAAGACAGCTAGCTTTCATGGTTGCTTTACTATAGCCAGGAGAATGAACTATGCAATATTTAATGGTTCAATGTACTAAAAATAATCCCTGAAACTCCTCTCTCAATATATTTCATTCAGTATCTATCAATCATAGGATATCTGATAAACATTAGATTAGTTAAAATAATCTTCTGCAGGGACACAGGAATGGCTTAGTCAGTGGAGCCATTGTTCTTGAGGTCATGAGTTTGAACCTTATGTTGGGTGTAGAGATTAATTTTTTAAAACCTTTTAAAAAATCCTCTGCAAAAATCACTAAGCAAGTGATTTTCCAAAGAAAAGAAAATCAAAGGTATACTGTTACTAAGTAAAATAGAAAAATGTTCAATAAGTCAAGAAAAAAATCCTTTATTGTTTCTGCCCATTACAGGAAAGGAATCTTATTTGTTAGTAAATTCTGTTCTCTTCTGCATTTATTATTATCTAGAATCTTCTGTGATCACCAAAGTTGGTAAGTAGAGTGGAAGTCAGCATCCAAATATTGATTAAGTGACTTTTAAGAGGCAGACTCTGTACTAGATAGTGAATAATTAGAGACAAAGGCTCATTCTTGCCTGAAAAAATTGACATTCGAGTGGAGAAAACATTGTTCAAGCCCTATAAGCAAGAATGGAAGGTCACACGATACTTCTCAAAGAAAACAGGATTGAGTCTCCCAAGTACAGTGTTAGACACACTCATCTCAGTGGCTAAGTAAACAGAAATAATCGTTCTTCATGATACTTCATTGAAATGCCAGGTAAACAAACACCTTGACAAGTATTTTACACACCTTAGTACTAATCCTCAAACCAGCTTTTGGTTTATGCATGTGAGGTCCTAGAGGAATAAAATATTTCATATCTCATCCAAGGTTACATATATAGAATCAAAGGCTAGGAATCAACAATCCATCATATTGCCCCACCTCCCCATTCATGTCTGCCTGACATGAAAGCTACCCTCTGTCTTCTAAAAAGCACAGTAACCCCAGCCATTGTTGAATAAATTTATTTCAACCAACAAAAGCAGTGGAAAAAAAGCTAACATAGAGTAAATATATGCCTGATTATCTTCCTAAATATTTAAGTCTCTTTTTTTTGATAGCTCTTGATCTTTCATTAAAGCCCTATTCCAAATATCTTCTGACCATGATGTATACTCACACCTCATGTAGGTGAAATTTACAAAATGGTGAGAATTATCAAAATCAGGATGTATTTTTTAATTTAAATTCCATTTAGTTAACATAAAAAATTAGTAGTTTCAGGGGTAGAATTTAGTGATTTCTCAGTTGCATACAATACCCAGTGCTCATTACATCAAGTGCCCTCTTTAATGTCCATCACCTGGTTACCTGACCCACCCACCCCCAAACCCTACAGCAACCTTCAGTTTTTTCCTAGAGTTAAGAGTCTCTTATGGTTTGCCTCCCTCGTTATTTTTATCTTATTTTATTTTTCCTTCCTATTCCCTATATTCTTTTTCTGACTGACATACTTTTTAATATTTTATTTATTTATATGACAGAGAAGCTTTATTACAAACCTGTGATCACCAAGACAGCATGGTACTGGCACTTTGGAAAATAGTGTGGAGATTCCTTAAAAATTTAAAAATAGAGTTACCATATGACCCTGCAATTGCACTACTTGGTATTTACCCCAAAGATACAGCTGTAGTGAAGAGAAGGGCCGTATGTACCCCAATATGCATTGCAGCAATGGCCACAATCACCAAAGTGTGGAAAGAGCCAAGGTGCCCTTCAACAGATGAATAAATAAAGATGCGGTTATATACAATGGAGTATTATGCCTCCATCAGAAAGGATGAATACCCAACTTTTGTAACAACATGGACCAGATTGGAAGAGATTATGCTGAGTGAAATAAGACAAGTAGAGAAAGTCAAGTATCACATGGTTTCACTTACTTATGGAGCATAAGGAGTAATATAGAGGATAGTAGGAGAAGGAAAGGAAATGGGAAGTAGGGTAAATCAGGGAGGGAGACAAAACATAAGAGACTTTGGACTCAGAAACAAATTGAGGGTCTTGGAGGGGAGTAGGTGGGGGGATGGGCGAGCCTGGTGGTGAGTATGAGGGAACTTATTGCATGGAGCACTGAGTATGGGGTATAAACATGAATCTTGGAACACTGAAAAAATATATATATTTTTATATTTATAAAGCTAAAAAAATATTTATTCAACAGAAAGATCACAAATAGCCAGAGAGGCAGGCAGAGAAAGAGGGGGAACCAGGCTCCCTGCTGAGCAGGGAACCAGATGTGGGGCTCGATCCCAGACCCTGAGATCATGACTTGGCCAAAAGGCAGAGGCTTAATCCTCTGAGCCACCCAGGCACCTCTGACACTTCTATTGGCATAAAACCCTCTAGTTTCATCCATGTCATTGCATGCATAAATAATAAATAAATAAATAAATAAATAAATAAATAAATAAATAAATAAAAAGATAAGTTAAAAAAATCAGGGTATATTATAATCAATCCTTACTGTAAAATGTCTCCCTCTGTTTTTAATTCTCTATAATTCTACCATAACTTCTACAACCTCCCATTCCCTGATGGAATTTAGTATCTTTGTCTTTAAACCAATTTGTGAATTCATGTCATTCATAAACAGACCTATGTCTCAGGTAGGTCTGGGGCGATTGTATGACCCTCCAGTAGATTACCCTGGACTTCAAACTTGCAGGGTTTTGAGGGCATAAGGCATTGCAACTTCTGTCTCTCCCTGAATATCACTAAAATTTAATTATGAAATTTCTGTCTTTAGTGATACTCTATGGAGCCTTTGAAAGATGTGACCATAGATCTTCACAGTTCACATTGGTGATATTGCTTGTGCATTACACTTATTCAGTTACTCAGGCCTCTATACATACTTCTTGGTGCAGGGCAAATTACAGATGCTCAAATATTTGATAGCCTTTCTATTTTACTGAGATTTTTAAAAAGAGATTTCATCTTATTTATCTTTGCATTCCTAAAAGGTAATACAAAGAGTGACACATGGTAGATACTCAATAACTGTCTATTTAGTGGAAATTGGTGAATATCTCAGTTCATATTATTTAATTTTAGTGGACCTCATAGAAAGATTGAGAAAGAACAGGCCTTCTGGAATTTTATATGTTGCCAACATCCCCTCTTGCTTAACAATTCACAGATGTGAACCATAATTATTTAGGCTAGGGTTATCAAGAATAATAAAAAGTAATAAGAATAACTTATTTTTTGCTAGGTATCTAATAACTTATGTGTTTGTTCTTCATAATACTATAAGAGGTAATATGATCCCAGTTATAGAGAAAAAAATGGGTCACAGGGCAGTTATGGAAATTTGTTCAGGACCTACAGTAAAGAAATGTAGAATTGGAATTTGAATTCAGCATTCTGGTTTCAGAATCCAAGGGAAGTTTAGTTGGAAAATTTAAAATAACTTTCCCAAACATGTAGGGATCACAGATAGAGAATATTTCCCACTGTTTCTCCAGAAGAGCTTTTGGACAAACCAGAACTGGAGTATTAGTGTTATTATACAGTTACAGAAGTAGTTAAGCCTTAATTAATAAAATATTGGTATTATAGTAAAATAATGTCATGTCTTTTAAAACATTAATGTATTTTTCAGAAACATAAACTTCATATTTTAATTTATATATTGTAGAATCTATATATTAGATATACAAAAATATATCAAAATGAAGAACTTGAAGCACAGCTTTGAAGTCCCAATGCCTACTCATTTATAGTCTTTTATAAACTACCAAAGAAAGACCATGCGCTGAATTCATTCACAAAATACACAGCATGGTCCTTTTATTCCAGACACCTTCACAGTCAATTCAGCCCAATGAGGAAAGGGCCATCAATCAATCAACCAGGCAGTTAATCAAAACACACACTGAAAGGTCTATCAAGTGAGGGTTCTGAAAAGCATTTAACTTCATTTGAACACTAAAAATACTTGGATTTTAAGTGGTGAGTTTCTTTCAAATAGAAGATGGAGCGTGCTCTCTCTTTTTTTTCTCTCTCTCTCTCTAAAATAGATGGTCCTACTTAATTTGGAATGGGGCCAACCAATCAATCAACTTTCTGAAAAGCAATTTATCCTAAATGTTTATAAATAACCACGTTTAAAAGGAAGATAGTGTAATAACAGTGTTCATTTTGTTCTTTTAAAATTTCTGCAGAAATGTGCTACATATAGGAAGATGAGAACTTTAAATGAATCCAAACCACTAAAAACGATTATACATCAAGGAAGATGAGATAAAATTGCACCAGCCAACTTGACTTCTTCTCTTGTCACTTATCATAAACTCAGGCAGCAAAAATTGTGCTTTTAGCCGAAGTCTCAAATCTTTGTGCCTCATTCTTAAAGCACTCTCCAAAGTTTGAATAAATGTTACATTGCCAAGAAGATAAAGCAATCATCTTCAACCTTGTCACTTCTTACAAGTCAACATCACAATTATAAATGTTTTTGGATAACAAACTTTTTGTTTGCAAGTCAATAAGACCACAGAGTAACTGTATAATAGCACAGAGATATCTGTCCAAATAAGTTCTAAACTCCATCAAACCTCACCTCTGGTAGGGACACTATACATTACTAAAATCAATTGAATGTCCACAAACTAAGGGATACTTAGAATTAGAGATAAAGAACATCTAAAAATTTTAAAGATAATTAATGTGGAAAGTGAAATACATTCATTACTAAGCAATTCCATTCTACTTTTTAAAAAATTATTAGAATAATTTAATTTTTGTAGCATAATTACAATAACATGTGATAGATTTCAATCTGACTCTCAAAATGATCTTGCAAAACTAGCCTCAAGAATTACCAAGAGAGCTTTCTCATGGTACCTTGGAGGTGGTAGGTTGTGTTAGGATGAAGCTGAACATGTCTTTCCCAGGTCCTGACTGCCAGAAATTCTTTGAAGTGGACAATGAATACAAACTACCTTTTCTGAGAAGTGTATGGCCACAGAAACTGCTGCTGATGCTCAGGGTAAGAATGAAAGGTTACGTGGTCTGAATCAGTGGTTGCAGTGATAAGCAAGGCATCCCCACGAAACAGGGTGTCTTGACTCATGGTTGTGTCTGCATGCTGTTGAGAAAGGAGCATTTCTGCTACAGATCAAGACAGGACTGGAGAAAGAGAGCATAGGTCTATTCAGGGTTGAACTGTGGATGCCAATCTCAATGTTCTCAACTTGGTCATTGTAAAAAAAAAAAAAAAAAGTAGGGGATAGGATATTACTGCATTCACTGATACTACTGTGCTTCATCACCTGGAGGGGCCCCAAAAAGCTAGCAGAACCCATAAACATTTCAATCTCTTTAAAGAAGATGATGCTAACCAGTATGCTGTGGGAAAGCCCTTGAACAAAGAACTCCAGAAGCAAAGTGCCCAAGTTGCAGGTCTTTTGACTCCAGGTGTCCTCTAGTACAAACATTGTTGTATTGCTCTAAAGAAAGTATTTATTGGTGTATTGCTCTAAAAAAATTATTGCTTCAAAGAGTACTAAGAAAAATAGAGAAGGGGATGCAGAGTATACTAAACTTTTGGCCAAGATAACGTAGGAAGCCAAAGAAAAACTCCAGAAACAGATTACTGAGAGACAGAGGCTGTCCTCTTTGAGAGCTTTTCCTCGAAGTCTGAGCCCAAACAAAAATGAGATTTTCTAAGAGTAACAAATAAATAATATCCTACATCAAAATAAAAGAACTAACAAAAGAAAGAAAGAATGGGAAAAGAAACAGAAACTTTGTCTGTACATGAGTAAATCCTTAAACCCCACATTCTTCATGAGGAAGATAAGAGTGGAGTTATATTTCTAAACCTCTGCCTCCCATCAAAGCCCACTCTACTACCACTGCACTTCATGGGACTCCAAACACTGCAACTCATTTAAAAAAAAAGGTATTATCTTCCTTTCCTTGCATTTTGTTTTATAAAAATCATCTCTATATTCCACATGGAAGGCAGTGAACAATAAGCATTGAATAATGATCTTTTTGCCCCTAAAAAAAAAAAAAAAAAAAAAATGCTGTTCCTTCTTCGGTCTAATGTCACATTTAGTGGGTTTCATGATGTTCATGGTATTTTGGACATTGCCCCCAAAAGATCCATATAGATTACAGGGGTGTCCTTGAACATGAGTGTGTTCCCATGGCATCAATGGCTGCCTTTTCTCACTGTTAAAAAGTCAGCCAAAAGCAATGTGTCTGCTAGAAATGAGCAAGTACAGAGAACCCTAGGCACTTCCCTGCACATATTCTCTAATAGAGACAACTCTTACTAATTCAGGTCACAAGACCAGATGGAAAAGTTGGTAGGCTCCTTCTTTCCCCTGGAAATGTGTAGACCATAGTTCCTGCACCAGCACTCCAGAGTCTTCTAGATTGCTTCAGGCCACTGACCTGTTTGTAGACTACATCTGGAATGACAGAAAACACTGAGAGTCCTTGTCTTCAAGGGAGCTATTCTCAAAGTGAGTGCAAAAGAGGCCAGGTGTACCCAGCTACAAAGAGAGAGGTGCAGATAAAAGCTATACCAGATTCTGCTTTGTTTTTTTGCTCTAAATAGCCAACATGCATATATCTTGATTCATTCACTCATGTGAGACTGCTCCCATTGATTTCCATTTTTTGTGACCTGGTACATCCCAGTCACTAGAACCCTCTGTCTTAGATTCTGGCTTGTATAGAGTAGTAGTCCTTAATGGCTGACTCCTTTAGCTGAACATATGAGACAGTGGCCCAGCTCTTTCTCCTATATCCCATGTACAAGTTTTAAGAAAATAATGGTTTTTCCAAGTCAAGCACCTGTGGAACTGGATACACATATTTGGGAGGCGTAATTTTTTTGTGAATTTTTACCATCTGATTTTACTATTACATTTTAATTGTATATATGGAATTGTCTGCATTTTCCAAAATCCCAGGAAATTTGACTATTAGGATAAGAAGAAATTGCTTGAATGTTTAGCTAAGGTCTCTGATTCAGGCCTTAGAAGATGAGCATCTGGGGCTTGGCCTATCCCTGAGGTAATCATTATATATATATTTTTTTCAGATAATAAATGTACAAGTTTTAAGATATATATATATATCATTATTTATATATATAAATCATTATTTTCTTAAAACTTGTACATTTATTATCTGAAAAATACACATAAATTAGACATGACCTTGACTCTACCTAACTTTTTCATGTGCTTATAACTTGAGATGAAAGTAATCATTATATATATATATATATATATTTTTTTTTTTCAAAGAACCTGAACCCTGGATATAGACATTTTTTGTTTGTTTGTTTGAAGATTTTATTTATTTATTTGACAGAGAGAGAGATCACAAGCAGGCAGAGAGGCAGGCAGAGAGAGAGGAGGAAGCAGGCTCTCCACTGAGCGGAGAGCCCAACACGGGCCTAGATCCCAGAACCCTGAGATCATGACCTGAGCTGAAGGCAGAGGCTTTAACCCACTGAGCCACCCAGGCACCCAATCATTATTCTATTTTATCTTCTTTCTTGTTTTACAAAACGAAAAATGGGATGAAAAAAAGCAATGTGATCTAAATTCGAATTTGATGAACAGAATCCCTGAGGACCAAGCCAGTTTCTCTGTCTGAAACCAAAGAGAAGAAAACTTGTCAAGATCCTCAAGCTCCTGAGAATAGAATCTGGGTTTCAGCTTGGGGTGGAATTCCCAAAGGGCTGATTAGAGGCACCTTAAAAGAAAGTCTGAGGGAAATAACCTTCCTCTGCTACATCAGAGTGAAGAAGAGCCTAGAGTCAAGCAAGGCTGCATTCAGCTGCTCCTTGTCAGCTGGGACAGAAACCCCATGCCCAGCCTCCCTTAGATCCAGCCATTCTGTGTCCTCATAGTGGCACCTAGTAATGTTACACAGCGTTCTTTAGATCCTTTTTTGTCAGGAGTCAGTACCTACCTCTCTCCAGTTTCTCACGAGAGTGAGCTGCCTGGCTTTGTGTAAGTTACTGGTCCTCTCTGTGTTTGTCTCCAAAAGTAAGGGTGTGGGAACAATAATAGCAATTACCTTGCAGATGAATTAATACATGTAAGCTTTTGAAACAGGACCATATTAGGAAAGATTAAATACATACCAAGTATTTTGGTTTGGCACTTTACACTTTTTAAAGCACCCTACACAACATACCATGAATCTGACTATCACAGCCACATTGTAATAAGCTAGTGAGATGAGTAAACCCCCCACCCACTGACTATGTAAAGAAATTAATACTCAGAAAATACAAATGATTATGATTTTCCCAAATTAGCACAACGATCAAGTGGTACAACCAGACTAGCCATCAAGTCTTTTTACATTTGATCAAAAACTCTTTCTGCAATATCATACTGACTGAGTCCCTCAAAACAATCCTGGATTTACTTAGAAAGCCCAGCCTCTGAGATTTCCCACAGTTCTACACTTCTGACTCAAGGAAGTTAGGGTGCTAAGAAGGGAAGGGGTATAGGTTCTCCCATACCTAGTTGTGGATCATTTATATGATGATGATGATGATGATGACAAATATTAGTAACGATTACTATCTACCACTTAAGGAAAGCCAATCATTTCCAAGATTGCATAATCATAAGAAATAATAAATATCTGTCATTTTATGACATTAACTTTTGAGGTCATTATTTGCAAAGTAATACATAACAGGAAAAATGTCCCTTATCTTCAATGATGTTTCTAATCTTATAATATTCAGGAACACATGGGATTTTTATTTTAAAAAGAAAATGAGTGGGACTGACCCCAACCCAGGCTGACATGAGCCAGGAAAGGTGAACATGGGCTCATGGAGGCAGAATGGAACATGAGAACCTTACAGAAAGCAGACATGCATCTGTTTCCTTGCAAGCTGTTAAGTTCCCTTGAAAATCTGCCTAAGAAAAAGTAAAACTCTATCACTTACATTCATTTAATTCATTAAAATTAGAGGCAGAATAGTGATGAAGTTAAAAGTATGACCTCTTAAGAGACCCTCTGAAGTCTGGGTTCTATGCCTGGTTTCACCATTTACAAGCTCTAAAATCTTGGCCAAATTACTTAGATTCTCTGTGCCTCTGACAAAATGGAGATATTAACAACTCTTATCACATATGAATAATAAATGAGTTAAACCATGCAGTTCACTTATAAGAGTGCCTTCCATTTAGTAATGCTCAAGAAGTGTTGGCTATTAATATTAATGTAGATTTTCCAGCAGCATCTCTTCCCCTGCCTGCTTTACCATTTAGCAATATGACTCAGCCTTATAGCATCAAACCAATTGTCTCACTAAGACTTTGGACTTTGTTAAAGAACAATAATAATCTTTTAGTTACATAAGTCAGCCTACCTACTCACTAGTGCCACATAGTTATCATGTCCTCACCAGACCTCAGCCTCCTGCCTCCTTTATTCCTGGCATCCAAATACACAAGGACAAACATGTGCTTATACACTTATATTCCTTCCTCTGTCCTTTCTTCCCAAATTCAAATCTCTTTGTGACTCCATTCTACTAGCAAACATGTTTCACACTTTCTTGAGCCTATATGCAATCTCAATAATTTCCTTATTTAAAATGTCCTCTGGACAGTCACATGATTTGAATATATCAACCTTTATCCTCCATTTCTTCTTTAATATCCATTTATTTTCTTACTTTCCCAAATGATATCTTCACACCCACTCTTCATCCTCAATCTTCTCTGTTTGCTATTTTCTTCAATCAGATCACAAAACTGCTTGAGTCTGCACACCCTAAAAATATTTCCTTAAGTCTGTCACCCTCTCTAGCTAATATCACACTGTCACATTTCTTAAAATTGTGGTCTAAATTCCCCGCCTCCACCTCTTCACCTACAAATACCTTCACCTACAAATACATCTGACTTCCATGTATTTTGAAAGTTTTCTTTCAAACAAAAAGTATAAGACTCTTGGAGGAACTCTTGGAGGGACAATAGGTGTGTGTGGTGTGTGTGTGTGTGTGTGTGTGTGTGTGTGTGTGTTGGTATTCCTCAACCGCCTATGTCTCTATAACATTTATATTGTGTCCTTTGCTTTGTTGTTGAGATGCTCTTTGCATTGTGACACTGTACTTTTCTCTTTCTGTCTCTTCTACTCAAACTCAAAGTACTAAAATTGCCTTCAATTGGCTCATTTTCTTGCTTAAATGATTTACTCTTGATGATACTTCCATTATCATTTAATGTAACTGGTTTGATTTGCCTATGGCTTTTTCTTCCAATTGTTAAAAAAGTATTTAATTTGATTTTGAGAAGCATTCGTTTGTCACATTTCTCAGCCTCTTCAGCCTCCTCCTAATGAAGGGT
>PITA01020214.1:0-35458 GCA_004023965.1 Spilogale gracilis
TCCACTTCTTTTCACACGTGTTTCTTTCTACCAGATTAGTGGGAGATTTCGACCGAAGAATCTCAGGGCAGTTTCACTGACCAGAGCTTCCTGATTTGTCTGGCAGTGTGTCAGTTTCACAGCAGGTCTGATGACCTCTGCCCTTTTGAATTCCACTTAACCATTCTAGTGGATACTTAGAGCTAACATTTACACGGTCCTATGACACAATATTCTGTGTCAAACAATACAGGACATTTTAGATTATTCACTGGTCCAAATATTTATGTGTCCAGGTATATTATTAGACAGCATAGACTACCATAACAAAATACTGTGGGAAACCTGCATTTATTTCTCATACTAACAGAGACTGAAAGTCTAGTTGCTTGCTGATTGCATTCCTGGTTTGCACATAGCATCCTTCTCACAGTGTCTTCACATGGTAGGGAGAGAGACACACACACAGAAAGACACACATTCACACACACACAGGCACACACAGAGTGAAAGTTGGAGCATATGAGAGAGGGAGGGAGTGTGTGATGTCTTTTCTCATAGGGGCACTATTTCCATCATGAAGGCTCCACTCTCAAGAGCTCACTCAACCCTAATTACCTCCCAACTGTCCCATCTCTACAAACTATCTCCTTGGGGATTAGGGTTTCAATATATGAATTGGGGGAGTGCACAATTCAGTCCATAGGTTACTATTTTCTGTTCATGATTAAGTAAATGGCAAGTGTATTCTTGCATCTTTTAGGCCAAAATACTCAGAGTCATCCAGCAATTAAGATACTGGTTTGCACCCAGGTGGTCCAGCTTTGACTCTTGGTGTGGATATATTGGCCTGGTAAAGAGGCAGTGGAGTGTAGCAGTTGGAAGTCAGACTTGAGCAGAACTTCCTGATATTGAAACAAAGCTTTGCTCCCTACCAGCTGTGATACTTCAAAATACTTCATCACTCTCTCTGTGTGAGCTAATCATCTGCAAAATGGAGGAGATACCATGCATGCATACATACATACCTTTTTAATTTAAATTCAATTAGTTAACATATAGTACATCATTAATTTCAGATGTAATGTTTAATAATTTATCCATTGCATATAACACCCAGTGTTCATCACATCACGTGCCATACATGCCTTATTGGCTTGTGGTGAGGATTAAATTACTTAAGAAAGCAAAGAATTTAGAATACAGGAAGTGCTTACTAAATGTGAGCTATTATTGTCCAATAGGAAACAAGCTCCTTGAGGGTAGGGATTTTTGTTTGTTGTGTCCCAAGCATACAGAGCAGTACCTGGTACCTATAGAAGGTGCTCATATTTGCTGAATAAATGAATGAATATTCAGTTCCTTTCTTTCACCCATCATATTCAACCCACCAGTTCTACTTTCAAAATATTTCTAGAACTGACCAGTTTTCCCTATTTTCTCTGCTACCATCTGGTCAATAGCCTCTACCTCCTTTCACCAGAATGATTACCCTACCATCCTAACTGACCTTGGTCTTTCATTCTTTTACTGCCACTGTCCATCCTGCCCCCCACCCCTGCCACTGAAACCTGCCTCCCATCTCCTTGCCCAGAATCATTTCTTTAAATTGCACTCAAAGTGATTGATACTTTTTTAAAAACTCGTTTTAAAAAATGTTTTTATTTGAATTCCAGTTAGTTAACGCAGTGTAATATTAGTTTCAGGTGTACAATATAGTGATTCAACACTTCTATACAGATGATTGATTCTTTTTAAGCCTAACTTAGATCATACTGCTCCTCTGCTCAAATGCTCCTGTGATACCCAGCTCATTCATAGGAAAGAGCAAAATTTGTTTCTGATCTGCTTTTAGTTACCTCTCTGTTCTCTTCTTCTGTTAACTTCCCCTTTGTTTATTGTGTTTCATTCACACTGAAATAGAACAATTTTTCTTTAATATACCATGCACACACTCCTGCCCCATGATCCTCGCACTTGCTGTACCATTTTCTAGGAGTGTTCTACATTCATGCCCTCATTTTCTTCAGATTGCTACTTACATATTGTCATTAGTGTTCCCTCACCACCTCACTCTGCTTTAGTTATCTCCATAGCATTTACCACCACCTGACATAACTGTTACTTTTTTGTTACTTATCATCTCTCTCACCTCACCGAAGGCAATTTGGATATTTTGTTCACTTCTGTATCCCCAGTGCCTGGAATAGTATCTGGAGTATTCTGATTCCTCGTTAATTATTTGAATGATAGATGATCTTAAAAAAGTAATGTCCCTCCAGAACACATGAATAGACATTTTTCCAAAGAAAGCATTCAGATGGTTAACAGACCCGTGAAAAGATGCTCAACATCACTCATCATCAGGGAAATACAAATCAAAACCATGATGAGACCTCACACCTGTCACAATGACTAAAATTAACAATATAAGAAACAACAGATGTTGGTGAGGGTGTGGAAAAAAGGGGAACTCTCTTAAACTGTTGGTGGGACAATGCAACTGGTGCAATCACTTTGGAAAACAGTATCGAGTTTCCTCAAAAAGTTGAAAATAGAACTACCTTGCAATCCAGCAATTGCAGAATTAGGTATTTACCAAAAGGACACAAAAATAGAGATTTGAAGGGCCGCATGCACCCTCATGTTCACAGCAGCATTATCAATAGTAACTAAGTCATGGAAAGAGCCCAAATGTCCATTGATTGATGAATGGATAAAGATGTGGTATATATATAAACACACACACACACACACACACACACACACACACACACACACACACACACAATGGAATATTACTCAGCTGTCAAAAATGAAATCTTGCCATTTGCAACAACATGGATGGAGCTAGAGTGTATTATACTAAGTGAAATAAGTTATCCAGAGAAAGACAAACACCATACGATTTCCCATATGAGTGGAATTATAAAACAAGACAGATGAATGTATGGGAGCGGGAAAAAAGAAAAAAAGAGAGGGGGAAACCAAGCATAAGAGACTCTTAAACATAGAGAACAAACAAGGGGTTGATGGAGGGTGGTGGGTGGGGGATGAGCTAGATGGCTGGTGGATATTAAGGAGGGCATTTGCTATGTTGGATACTGGGTGGTGTATGTAAGTGATGAGTCACTAAATTCTACTTTAGAAATCATATTGCACTATATGTTAACTAACTAGAATTTAAATAAAAATTTGAAAAGAAAAAATAATGTCCCTCATTAGCATCTTCTTACTCTAAGGAGCAGCTTATAATCTATGATAACTTCTTTTGAGGGACAGCTATATTTGACTTTGATTATTGGAAAGTGAGGGACAGCTATATTTGACTTTGATTATTGGAAAGAAGGAAAAATAAATTTTTCCTTTACAAACCCAGTTTGCTAAGCAAAATATAGGAAAACATGGGGTTTATGGGGAAAACATTTACAAAAGCCCTTAGAGATGAAAATTCGGAGGGACAATGGCCTTACTTATTATGTGTTACCACTTCTCCATGCTATGGGTCTGGTCAAAATCTTGCCAGTCTGAGTTGGTGAGTACTGAGGACCAGCTCCCTGTGGCTGCATTTAAAAATAATTCTGAAAAGTCTGTTCTTTTATTTCCATAAAACAGCATCTTTCAAAAGACTCAAACTATTAACAGTGTCTTCTGGGAAAGGTCGTGTTTTTTTGGAGGGGGCATGGTGGAGGAAAATGGAAACCAGGGAAGGGAAAAATAGACTTTAAAAAAATTTTTATTACTATTTTTAAAATATTTTATTTATTTATTTAACAGAGAGAAACACAGCCAGAGAGGGAACACAAGCAGGGGGAGTGAGAGAGGGAGAAGCAGGCTTCCTGTTCAACAGGGAGCCCGATGTGGGACTCGATCCCGGGTCTCCGGGATCATGACCTGAGCCAAAGCCAATGGTTACATCCATTCTAATAAGCATTCAAGCTTATTAGAATGGATGTAACCACTAATACATCCATTCTAATAAGCTTGAATGCAAGCTGAATAGCTAAAGAGAAGACTCTTTCTACTCTTTCCAGTTCCTCCTCCTACTCAGAGAGTTCAGTGTAAGCCAGTTGTTCTAAGACCCCTGAAATATGGCATATAGTTAACCACCCTCTCTCTTAAGACTTAAGTCTAGGGGTAATTATGTGGGCATTCATTTCAGAGACAGTGAGTGCCTACTAGTAGCCAAGCACAGCACTAGGTGTTGGGTATATGGTGGTGAGCAAAAACTCAACCAACTGAGCCACCTAGGCGCCCCTAGACTTTTATTTTTATTTAATTCTGTATTATTAATTTTTTAACATGGAGCAAGAGTTGTTACCTTCTTAAAATAAAAATATTTTCTCTATTCTGATATTTTTTTCATTTGGGAGAAAGACCTTAGAAATTATCAATTGATGACAGTTCTTGTTATTTTAAAAAACTGATAACATTCTATCACTAAAGAATTTTTATAGTGGGCAAGTATAGAAAACATAAAACGTCTAGACAAGGTTAGTGAAGTTTGGATTATTTAGGTTTGTGTACTTGCAGCCTCGTATAAAATGTTTAATTCACAAATCTTTGCTTGGGCCTGTGAATTTATTCTCTAGAGGGAATTTAAAAATTAGGAAGACTCTGGTTTTCCCATCTGTGTTAAATCGATATAATCAGATGAGTCACAATAAGCTTTTAGGAGGAGGGGAAGCTCTCTGGTTTTACAAAGCACAAGTCCACCAGAACTCTCTGAACCATTTTGTATGTTTTCCACACACTGGCTGACAGTCAGGAAGTGGCACGAGGCTATCCAAGTGATCTTCACTCCAGCTCCTTTGGTTCTAGCTTAAATTGGAACCTAAGAACTGGGAAGGAAAGAAAAGTTAGTCATCTAAAACTCAGGCTTGGGGGTAAGGAAGGAGTCAGCAAGTAGGAGCCGACTTTCCTAACTCTGACCTCAGCTGTGTGCTACTTCTTAGAGGTCCAGGAGACGTCCTCAAATAGCAGACACCTCAGTAATGACAGCATAATGCAGATTCAGCCTCCCTTTCACTCAACAAGACTGTCAGGGTTAGACTTGCCCTGTGATACCATTTTCTCCACTGACCGGCACCACTATTCCTTGGCTCCAGTGCCTAAGAAGTATGTTTTTGTTCTTTTTAGCAGCTCCTCTCCCATTACACACCTGTACATATCTCTTGCTCTTTTTCTTTCTGATTGCATAGACTATCAGTTTAAAAAGACAAACAAATAACCTCCAAACCACGTAGTGATGAAGCAATCTGTTGTCTTGATTTTCAATGAAGGGCTCACTAGAGAATTGAGCTGTAAGTGACTCCATCACTTATAGTACCATGTTTCAAGACCATTAGACCCGTGACAGAATGTTTTCTAAATTTTCCAAAAATTGGGCAAGTATCCTGCACATTTTGAAAGTATCAAAAGAGTGAGTAAACAACATGCTTTAAACACTCCTTCATTTGTTTTAATATAATTAGGTTTGGGAGTAGGCAATCAATCAGAATGTCTATGTGTAGCATTTTGGAATCAGGAAGAAATTGGAAACATAACCACTGTGACTCCATTCTAATAAGCTTGAATGCAAGCTGAATAGCTAAAGAGAAGACTCTTTCTACTCTTTCCAGTTCCTCCTCCTACTCAGAGAGTTCAGTGTAAGCCGGTTGTTCTAAGACCCCTGAAATATGGCATATAGTTAACCACCCTCTCTCTTAAGACTTAAGTCTAGGGGTAATTATGTGGGCATTCATTTCAGAGACAGTGAGTGCCTACTAGTAGCCAAGCACAGCACTAGGTGTTGGGTATATGGTGGTGAGCAAAAACAGATGTGATGCCTGCTTTCTTGGAGCTTCTGATCTCATGGGTGAGATAGACATTAATCAAATAATTACACAAATGAGCATATAATTATAAATGGAGTTAAATATTCTGAAGTAAAGCAACAGAGTTCTAAGGAAGTGAACACTATAATGGGGAGTTAATGAAGGCTTTCCTGAAGAACTATTGCTTAAACTAAGATTTGAAGGATTATTAGGAGTTAAGTGACTGAACAAGGAAAAAAAATGTGTTCTAAGTAGGAAAAATAGCAGGTCCAAAGTGCTGTGGAGCACTAGAAACAAGGTCAGTGTGATGGGTCCAGACAGCGAGGGAGTGGTGGGATATGAAGCTGGAGAACTCGGTGCGGATGTTTTTCAATGAGGGCGCCATTAGCTTTGGAATACTACAATTGTATATGGGGGTGGGGAGTGCCGTCCATATATGCAAAGTTGTAGGAAGTTTAGCCTCTCTGGTCTCTGCCCACTAAATGTCAAACTGTTCCCCTGGCATTTATGACAACCAAGAAGTCCCTAAACAACATCCAGTTAAGAACCACTGAATTTAGAGCCTTGTGTTACAAGCAAGGGAGAGACAACAGGAAACAGTTTAAGTGGAAGAAGAAAGTGACAAAATTCATATTCTGGAAAGGTCATTTTGTAAATGCATATTGCTAAGGGAAAGAAGCCAATCTGAAGAGGCTACATTCTGTTTAATTCCCACTATATGACACTCTAGGAAAGGCAAAACTATGGAGACAATAAAGAGATCAGTGGTTACCAGAGGTTAATACAGAGGGAGGAATGAATCAATGGTGCACAGGGGATTCTTTTTGGGCAGTGAAACTATGCTGTGTGCTATGTAATGGTGGATAGGTGTCATTATATATTAGTCCAAACCTACAGAATGTACAACACAGAGAGTAAACTCTAATGTAAACTGTGGATTTTGGGTTGTTATGATGTGTCAGTGTAGGTTCATCAATGATAAAAATGTACCACTCTGGTGAGGGATAACAGGGGAGGCTATGCCTGAGTGGGGATATATGGGAAATCTCTGTACCTTCCATTCAATTTTGCTGTAAACCTAACACTGGCACTAAAAAATAAAACTTATTTTTTAAATAAAAGGTAAAGAAAGGTCGCTGTCCAAATATTGAAGGTAGGAAGTGAAGATCTGATTCAGAAATATTCTTGGAATTAAAGAGGAGAAAGTCCCTTAAAAAAAGATTATTCTGGCTGCAGTGCAAAAAATGGAGGTTTCCCCTCAGAGACCCTCCCTGATTAGGTTGTTGTTAATATGCAAAGCTGCCTGAGGATCAGGGTGGTGGTAGAGGGGATAACTTGACAAGCTCTCACCAGATATTAATAGTAGCATGTTAATGCATTTAAAGGAGAAACTACTTACTGAGTACTTAATATGTGCCAAATGTGTGGTATGTGCTCTACACACATTATTTTATTTTATTCCTGTGGTAACAGTGCAAAATATGCCTGATATCTCTATATTACAGATGAGAAAATGTAACATTGGAGATTAGTGACTTTCTCAGTGTTAGCAAGTAAGTGGTAGATCCAAGAGTCCATAAGGACTGTTTGGCCCCAGAGCCCATTCTCTTAACCACGGTGCTATAACTAGACACTGTATTATCGACAGAGCATCTTAGCAGAGTACAGAGACCAAAGAACATGTGAATAGGGTAGCAAAATCTGGCTGGAGCACAAGACCTTTCGCTATGGAGCATTTTGAAGAGCCAGTGACCAGCATGAAAACTCTGGGTGCTTGGGATTCAAGGGTGGGGATAAGAAGGCACTAAAGAAAGATGGAAAGAGGCTGAAGATATTTTTGTTCCTTTAATATGTTTCAAAAGCAAGTCCTACTAGAGTCATTTCTCCCCTGGTACTACAGTGTGAATTTGAAAGAGGCCTTCTGGAAATTATGGAAGGGGGAGAGCAGTTTTTACTGAGTTTTAAGAGAAACCTGAAGTCTTTTGGTTCACTATGCATTCAGAGAAGAATGGTGTTATCCCATGTGACTTCAGTTCAGTTTGCAGAGACTGCTCACATACCTAGGCTTCCTCTACATGTTAGAGTGTATGGTTTCATTCCAGACATATTTACAGGGATCTTTCAGAATGAATGCATCATTAAGCATTAAAGGGGAAGCAAGCATGCCTGCAATATAAAGCCACCTTCAGTGGCTTTATGATCTAACGGAGGAGACAGAAATACAACCAAATATAATGAACAGAGTCACAGATAAAACACCACGGGAGTACAGGGCAGAAGTGCTCACTTTCACTGGGGATGGGGGTGGGAAAAGAAGTTTCTGTAGTGAAGGCAGCATTTGAACTGGCCTGACATAAAGGGTAAATTTTTCTATGTCAGTGGTTCTCAGAACGTAGTCTTTTGACCAGTAGCAACAGCATCACTTGCGAATCTGTTAGCAATTCAAATTTTAGGTCCCCCTTGGACCTAAGAGAATAAGAAATTCTTAGGTGGAACCCAGCAATCTGTGTTGTCACAAGGGCCTCACGTTTGAGAACCATTTGGTTAAGCAAGGTAGAGGAGGTATTCTAGGTCAAGGAAACAATGTGGGCAAAATTTCAATGGGATTGATCTAGGTGTTACCTCTGTGAACTGTGAAGAAGCAGGTGTGGCTAGAGGGTAAAGTACATGGGTAGAGATCACAGGAAAGCAAATAAAGGTCATATTCAGGGACTCTGCTTATATTTTAAGCAGTAGGTGACAGAGAGATGTTCAAGGAGGAGAAAGACATGGACACAAGGAGATTGATTAAGAGGCTGCTAACCTAAGGGGGGCACCTGGCTGACTCAGTTAGTAGAACATGTGACTTTTGATCTCAGGATGGTGAGTTTGAGCCCCACATTGGACACAGAAATTACTTGGAAAACAAAGAGGCTGCTAATCTTGTCTAGTCCAGTGGTTCGTTGCCCTGGCTGCACATTAGACTCACGTGGAAAGTTTGTCAACATCACCAATAGCTCCTCTGCAAGACCTTCAGATTTAATTGGTCTTGAGGGTGGTCAACATTGGTATGTTTCGGGAGTTCTACAGGTGATTCTCAAGTTTGGCAGGGTTGAGGACCTCTGTTCCAGGACAAGGATAAAATACATCTATAAGTGGGTGGAAAGGAACAGGGGGTGACACTGCTGGAAGCTGTTCTCAACACAGCTGGGCTATCGAAAAGGACCCATGCAGAAGGCCCAAACTAGGCTCTTCCTCTTCATATAGGCTGAGCCAATTCCCTGATTACTTTGTGAATGACTTCAGAAGCTCAAGCTCAATCTATGTTGCAAAGTTGGAGTTAAGCTGATTTAGGAGAATTTCCAGAGCCATTTCATGCTGATGCCTGGATAAAACTCATCTAAAACCTCTATGTATCTCCCAAGGTCTATCACAGGATTTGCCAGAGAGGTGAATAGGCCTTGGCAGGGAGAAGGAGTGCTGCACGAAGCCTGAATATCAGTTCCCAGAGTTCCTTCCCACGGAAGTCCTCATTGGCAAATATGCTTCTTCTCCATGCCTCCCACTGCAGCTTCTGCTGACCCATCAGGTTGATTTCACACTAGTAGTGGGAGAAGAGTTTTCAACAGCATGCAAATTATGATGATCTAAAAAACCAGAGGAAGGTAGTTGCAGTGTACATGAGAGAGAAATAGAGCAACATGGCGGGTCACCATGAGATACCTGAAATCTAGCTAATAACATGGCTGATTAGACTGGAACAAAGGAATGGTGACTTATAGAACCACTCAGCTCTGTAACAATCACAACAGACAACAATATTAGCAATTAATGTTCATTGAGAGTTTACTAGGAGGCAGGCACTGTGCTTAGAGATTTGTTTCTATTATCTTGCTTAATTCCTATCCTGACTTTATAGGCTCTGTTGGTATCTCTTTTTTACAGATGAGGAAATGGAGGTTCAGAGAGGTTAAGGCATTTGCCCAAAGTCACACAGCCAGTAAGTATAATACTAGGACCTAAGCCAAGTTTTTCTGACTCCAAAATGTGAGCCATTAACCATTCTATTGCAGTTACTTCATGATAAAAACAATCCTCAATTTTGGACTGGATTGAATTTGTATGGGATGGATGAAAGATTAGACAGAGGCCAAGATGTAGGGATTTGGGTTTGATTCTAGAGGCACCGGAGAGCTATTAGAGATATTATTGGCAGTATTATTGGCATTAGCAAAAAAAAAAAAAAAAAACAAACCAAAACAAAAAACACTCTGGCAACAAATATATGTAAGATGGGTCCATATGGGGAGAGACAAGCAGGACTGGTTACATAATTTGCAAGGCCAATTTCAAAATGAAAATGCAGGGTCCTTAGTTCAAAAATTATTAAGACTTTCAAGGCAGTGACAGCAGAGTGTTAAACCAACTGTGAGTCCCTGTGAGAGTACATAGATAGCATGCCTATGAAGCCAGCTCTGGAGACAGGAAGACAAGTCTGGAAGGTATTGAGAGGCAGAGGGGGTGGAGTGTGGAGGCAGAGGGGGCGGAGTGTGGACAATTTCAGGAGCTGGCAGTGGTGGTCAGGGCTAGAAAGAAAAGGATGGATGCAAGCTACATTGGGAAATTGGAATCCATGAGATTTCATGAATATTCCTCTCTCTTTCACCTCCCATATTCAGTGACAACTCTGAGATCAAGTCTGGATGACAGAATGGAAGAATCAGGAAGGGTAGCTAATCTGAGAAAGAAATTGCTAAATTTGCTTTGGAAATCTATACAGTTTCACCTTTGTGCTTGGTGTTTAGATGAGTCTGAATATTATTAATTCGTATCAGTTGCTGTCTCATAAGTGGCTTAACCACGAAGCTATGATTTGCTTTTTTCCTGAGGGAGATTTACTTAAAGTTTGTTTCCAGGGATAGAAGCAGGCAAAGTAAACTCTCTTTCAATCTGCTTTCTTTGGACTAGAAATGGAGTTCCTACATGGGTTGGAGTTAGAGAGTACACAGCAATAACTTCTTCCTCCTTCCATCCCCAAGAGCTTTTAGATCTTGAACATCTTTCCAGGTACAAGGTGGGGGTGGGGTGGGGTGGGTTGGTGGCAAGTTTGTAACAGATTCATTCCTTGGCTTACAGCCGCCTCTATGTTCTCAACATTCCCTTGGCCCTGTTCCCCCTAATCTGCTTATTAGGACACAAAGGCACTCTGGCCCATCCTGGTCCAAGATGAAAACCTTTGAGTGGCTCTACATTAGGTAGCCTTGCTCTCCAACCAGATCACTCTGATGAATGAACAGTCTGAACCTTTAGGAATCAGAGTGGTTTCAGTCCCAGTGCATCAGGGCAGGTGTGCTTGTCAACCAGTGGTTGGGCAGCTCCATATTAAAGAACTGAAATGGAGGAGTCCACTTAACATGGCCTAACCACCTGGGTGATAGGGGAGAGGAATTGCTGCTCCAAAGGTACCCTACAAGGAAAGTAAGTCCTTTCATCTGAGGTGAAAAGCACCAAACACATGCTCATATGTTCATTGTCCTAGTGAGGAGGGCTTGGGTTGGTCATAAGTGAGGAGATGGGTGTCTTGGTGAATGATGTGAGTGGCATTGACCAACCTCTTCCCTGCTTCCCAACCTACTGGGTCCTTGGTCTGCCATAGAACTCAGAATCTTTTATACATCCATGTGAGAAATAGAAGATTGGTGGAACTTCGTGCAGAAGTCAACTTTTGCATGGATTCGACTGTATTTTAGAAACAGAGAAGCTAGCTTTGGGGACAGACAGAACGTCCCAATGTGCTACTTACTAACCATGTGACTTTTTACCAGTTACTTCCAGGGCCTTTGTTTTCTTATACATAATAATAACTACTTAATAAAGTTACGTGAAGACTAAACGAATTAATGCCTGTAAAACACAACAGTGTCTGGCACATCAGATGTTTGATAAAGGGGAGACTCATCATAATATGAATCATAATGAGAGAAGCTGTGTGGTTTGGGTGTGTGGGCTGTACAGCCACCACAAGCTGCAAATCTAGGTTGCAAGTTTTCCTAGGGGATCTGCCTGTCACTGCCACAGTCAGCAACCCTGGCTTATTCAGACCATTAAAGGGCTTCCTTATGCCTTCTGATCTGAATGTTTTGCTGTCACCTCATTCTCTCAAATGCTGTCACAGGGTGGGTGAGCTGGGGGCAGGCTTGACTGAGGAGTGTCACAGCTATGATGAGGGCCACTTTGAGTTTGGACATGGCCTCGTGCCTCAGGTACCCAGTATTTTCACATAAAATCCCTAACATACTAGGACTCCTCATTGTGGCCATTCTTAGGCCTATCTCTTCCAGGCAGCTCTTCTAGCCATACACCTTCCCTCAACTCCCTTCCTTGTCTTTACAACTTGCCTGTTGGGGACCCTGATTCTCAAGATTCTGCTTGACTTTGAATATGATAACATACTTTGCACCTGAATATTGATGACCAATGATGCTTGTATTGCCCCAAGTTTTTTTTTAAGATTTTGTTTGCTTATTTGAGAGAGAGAGAGAGTGAGAGCCAGTGAGAGAGGGGAGAGAAGTAAAGGAAGAGGGAGAAGCAGACTCCCCGCTGAGCAGGAAGCCTGATGTGGGGCTCAATCCCAGGACCCTGGGATCATGACCTGAGCCCGGGGCAGATGCTTAACGGCTGAGCAACCCAGGCACCCCACCCCTGCCAAGTTTTATTCACAATTCAGGAAGGGCTTTGGATGCCTCAGAAGAGGGAGCAGAGCATGGATTCTGACTCAACGGGGCAAGGAAGAGATAATTAAAGCCCTACCCCTTAGAAAGACCTTACCTCAAGAGGTGTGATATTCTAGTAGCTCAGAGAATAGGCTCTGGAGCCAGACTACCTGGCCAAATCTCAGCTCTCCCACTTAGCAGCTCTGTGACCTTGGGCAGATTGTTTCATCTTTCTGTGCCTCAGGTTCCTCATTTGCAAAATGGGCTTACTAGCAGTACGTATTGCATAGAGTTGTTATGGGAATAATCAGTGAGTTACTATGTGTATAGTGCCTAGAACAGCACTGGGAACATAGTAAGGCTTACATAAATATTTGTGAAGTAATTGTGGTACCAGAGATGCCTGGCAGCCAAACTTCCTGCTTGGGAGACAGTCAACCAGACAGTTCCCCCACTCCCACAGGGAAGAGCATGAGGAACGTCCAGGCTGGAAACAGAGTGGTCTTAGTCCTCAACAGAAGGAAAAGCTGTTCTCTTCAATTTGACAAAGGTAAGACAGGTTAAGCCTAAGGAGGCAGTGGGGGAAAAGGATGAATCTGATTCCACCATCATCTGAGAGATGCAGCTGCCTTGGAAAACCCCTGCCTGGGAAAGTGGCCCCAATTTCTCCTTAGAGTTAGTGAGTCTTAATCCCCTTGGCTGATTTTATTGCTTCTAGGACCAAGGGATCTAAACTGGCAGTGCCTGAACAAGTCAGAATGTATCTAATCTGGTGGGTGTGAAACCCAGCAGCCACCCAAGGAAGGTGGAAATGGCAGGGCTATGTGGGGATACGCATATATTTTTATAATGAAAAAATTACAGGCATTATCATGTGACTTGGAAAGAGTCATCTGCCACTGCTGCTCCTTTGTAGAGGCCGGAGGCTTGTGGAAACAAGGAACAAAACCTGTTACCTATCTCAATCTCACTTTGGCTGTGTTGAGCTCCTTTGCCTGGAACAGGGGAGCTCATCAAGCCAGGCTTCATCTTGCAAGGGCTTCTCCAGTGGAGGCTGAGTGCTTCACTGTCGTCACATTCATGAGCCAACAGGAGGGAACAGAGTGTGGCTAGATGGGTGGCTGAAAGGAAGGCATTTTGAGGGGAAGAAAACACCCAGCGATTCAGAATGTGTGGGGATCTCAGTAGGTTACTCAGCCAAAAAAGACAGCTCATTGATTGCCCCTGGGCCCGCTAACTCTGCTTCCATGCACTGTACATTTTGCATTATATCCAGTTCAGCACTTGGTTAAACATTTGAGGATTGGTATTGCTTTCCTGCACATCAATCATTACTCCATAATATCAGACTTTATGTGAAATGAGTTGCAGGCTCATATATCAGGTCAAACCATCGTCAAGAAAATGGTCTAATGTTGCAGTTTTGTGTGATTCTGCCTGCCATTTCTTGGCTTTGCCTTTCAGTATCTTACAGAGCTCAGTATGTAGCAGGTACTTGTTAAACCCATTTCTGTTTGATTAAATTACGGGCAACCTGGATCTCACAATTCCCTTTGCTTTCACATGCAAAGGTCATTCAGGATAATAACATCCTCTCACTGATTGACCATTTAAGATTGCACTGGGTTCTCTACTGGGCCATTTACATAGTCCACTGTCCTATTTAATCCCGAGGAAAACCTTATGAAGCAGGTGTTACTGTCTCATTTCCACAGATGAGTCTGTGGCTCAGAGATGTTAAATGGTGTGTCCGATTTTTTTGCCATATGGATCTTTGCTATAGACAGCATCACTGCAAGCATCTTGCTGTGAATATTTTCACTGCATAACTAATTGGCCATAAGGCAATTTTGCTGTAAAAGATAAAATCATGAAAAATTAAGGAGGGACATTCATTAAAAAGGACATAATGAAACACTTAAAAGGAATTACAAATTTAAAAGACATCATTGTAATATACAAAATATCTGAATATATTAAAAATATGTGGAGATTTAGGGCAATACTGCACAAATAACTGTTTTTATTTTGTCGATTGTACCTAACCCCTTCTTTTCAGTTTTTCTATTCATAGCATTATCCTTTTTTTCTTTTCGCCTATTGCTTCATCATTTCCTTGTTTGGCATTGCACTTTGAATTTTGTTTTGCTGTAGTATCTTCCGTCATTAAGAGAGATACCAGTTTCCAAGTAGTAGCAGACATATTTGTAACTGAGCTTTGTACTGTGTTGTGAAAATCTTCTTCACTGTTGTTTGTTCTTGGCAGATTGTTGATAGACATTCCAAGGTTCTATAGAAAACGCAGAGGAAATACTAGCTCTGTAATGCATTTCTAACTGAGCTTTGTTACCATTGTCACTGATATTTCCAGGATAGGACCATATGCAATTTGGCTTTATACTCTTATTTCACACTTCCAGTAAATTTTATCACCATATTTTCTATCAAGTCAATATACATAGTTGCTACCCACTATTTTAAGACTACCATGTCTACGTGTCATTGTATAGACCATTATGAGGGCTATGAGGACTAGCTAAGATTTATATAGACCATTATGAGGGCTAAGATTTATATAATACAAAAATTGGAACTTTGTCAATGGAGAAATGAAGCCAAACTGTCAACCAGTTATTTTATCTTTTATGGCAGAATGACCTTATGGTCAGTTAGGTATGTGGCACAAATGTTTGCAGTGAAATGTTTGCAGCAAAGATGCCTATAGCAAAGATGTTTAGTTGAAAATACCTACAACCATTAAAGGACAAGTCTAAGCTCCCATATAGCAACTGTGGAGCAGGGATTTGCACCCAGGGCTGGCCTCTGGCATCCCTTCCTATTGCATTCCCTCCTTATTTGTATTGAGGATTTCCTTCATCTTTTGTTATACCTTCTTCTTTTTTTTTTTAGTTGAATTTTTTTTATTGTTACTTAAATTTTTTTTCCAGTGTTCCAAGATTCATTCTCCATTCCCCACACCCAGTGCTCCATGCTTTAGGTGTCCCCAGTACCCACCACCAGGCTCTCCCATCCCTCCACCCCCCTCCCTCCAAGTCCCTCAGTTTGTTTCTGTGTCCAAAGTCTCTGTTGTTTCGTTTCTCTCCCTGGATTACCCTGCTTCCCATTTACTTTCCTTCTCCCACTATCCTCCAGGTTACCCCTCATGCACCGCAAGTAAGTGAAACCATGTGATACTTGACTTTCTCTACTTGGCTTATTTCACTCAGCATAATCTCTTCCAATCCAGTCCATGTTGCTACAAAAGTTGGATATTCATCCTTTCTGATGGAGACATAGTGAATGGATAAAGAAGATGTGGTACATATATACAATGGAATATTTTGTTATATCTTCTAATGTTTAAGGGCAATTGAGGAATTCACCCAGTAGTACAACCCTAATGAGCCCAGCATCTTGCTGTCATTTGTGCAAAATGTTTCATAGCTACTCCAAACAGCTTCATACCATGAAGAGGGACTCATGTGTGCTACTCAGACAATGGGAAGCTCTAATTATTAAATAGATTGGGATAGAATTTGATCAGGTGGTTGCAGGTTGCCACACATTAGACCACCACCTATAGTAGTGGTAATAATCATTTGTTGGGTGCTGGAAATTGATGATGTATATAGAACATATTCTGAGGCTGCAAGAAGATTTTGTGTTTATATGGCCCTATCTTTGTAAAAACTGGGTCTCTAAACTATCTTTAAACAGAGCAATTTAGATGTCAATAGAATGTTTGAAGCTCTTGCAATCAGAATATCTCTCCTCCTTTTATAGTTATGAAAATTGAGGTTGAAGTGGAAAATACCTTGTTCCAGGTCAAAAAAAGTGGGTTTAAAAGCAGAGCCAGTACCCAAACTCAGATATATCTCATTCTTGCTCCCTTCACTATACCCTGCCTCCTTCAGTACCATTATCCTTGGTTTATAAGGTACACAGATAATAAATATTTTTAAAAAAGATTTTATTTACCTATTTTAGAAAGAGGGAGAGAGCTTGAGCAGGGGGGGTGCAGAGGGAGAGGGAGAGAAAGAATCTCAAGCAGACTTCCCACTGAGTGTGGAGCCCGACCTGGAGCTTGATCTCAAAACCCTGAGATCATGAACTGAGCCAAAACCAAGACCTGGATGTTTAAATGACTGAGCCACTCAGGTTCCCCACAGATAATAAGTATGTATTGAGAACCCGCTGTGTGGCAGATTTTCAGTCAGAGATGTTTGGTGACCCTTCTAGGGTCATGCTATGAGCATGTGCCAGGGTTTTGAGACCCTCTCAAGTGTTTCCTACAACTACATTGTGAGTCCTTACTGTAGCCCTGCACCTCTGCCAGTGTTTTCCAGTGTGGTTCTGAGGAGCTTGTGATCAGGGGCTCAATAGGCAGGCTCCTTCATGAATAGTTACTAATGTGAAAAAATGAAAAATCAAAGATTCTTTTGAGAATCCATTGAATGAACACACTAGAGGTGTAGTTCTCAAAATTGAGCATGCACCAGGGTTACCTGGATGGCTTGTTAAAACACAGATTGTGGGGTCCCACCCCCAGAATTTCCAACTCAGTAGGACTGGGATGGCCTGAGAATTTGCATTGCTAACAAGTTCAAGGGAACACACATGGAGAATCACTGTTCAAGTCCACAAAATGGGTATTGTGGTATTTGACCTTGTTCCTACTTAAGGTTGCCTGAATCATCTCAAACTTTTAGATGAGAATGGTTTTAGACACATTACCTCACTTTCCTCTATCATTTTGAATATGTTGAAATAGCTTCCAAATCATATCCGTCCTTATGTTTTTCCATAGCATTCTAGAAGAAATGAGGGAGAATGATTAGGTCATCTAGTCTACCCTTCTTCATCTATGCTGGGATGTACCTATCCCATTCCAAATATATGCTTGGCTCCTTCTGCCTTTTTTGTTGTTGTTCATTTATGCCTTGAATGATGATGATGAGCATCTCCTCTGCTTGGTTCTGTGAACTAACAATCTTTTTATCCTAATACCTCCCCTTGGATGCTACATAATGATTGCTCCCCGGAAATCTACCTGCCCAGGGTTGTGGGGGCCTAGTGCCTCTCAGAGCACTTGGTACATAGCAGGCAGTTGAGGTGCATTAGCTCCCTTGCCTTTCCTTTCTCAAACTGGTAATACCTTTTTGTTATTCAGGAGCCATCCTGGCATTCCCCTGCTTCATTTATTACATGACAACTGAAAGGGGAAAGCCCTCCAGATGACACCTGATCTTATATTTCTGAAAATGATGATCCTCAAACCTGGTCACACATTACAGCCACCTGGGTAACTTTCTAATGTCTAGGTCCCATGTCAGATCATTTGAGTCTGAACCTCTGGGCATCAGTATTTTTAGAATTCTCTGGATATTCTAATGTTCACCCAAGTTTGAGAACTACTGTTAAAACCAAAGCTACTTTTCCCTTTACTTTGTCTTCTTGCCTTTTTAAGCAGAGTTTCTCCAACTATGGGCTTTACTCTAGAAGGGATTCAGTAAAGCAGTGGTTCTGAAATGTTACCATGCATCAGAATCACCTGTATCACAAAGACTTCTGACTTCATTCACCCTCAAAGTATCGATTTAGTAGCCCTGGAATGGGGCCTGAGAATCTGGATTTCTACCAATGTGGATTTCCCATGTGGTATGTGGATGTTGTTGGTTCAGGGACCACACTTTGCAAACCGCTGTTGTTAAGGGAAGTGAAAAAATTCTCTTCATTTACTACCCCTTTAAAAGACAGTTGTGATGGCTGATTTTTATTTTACCCTCAAACTCCAAGACAACTTTTGAACCCTGTAAGGGTGTGTACACTCCCATAGCTGTGTTGGGGAGAGAAGTCTGAAAGTTATTAATAGTCCATTTGCAAAGACAAGTGAAAGCAAATAGACTGCATTAGGGGAACTAAGCAAACATTCTGAGTAATGGAAGGCAGCCAGCAGCTGAGGAAAGAGTTAAATCATTAGGTTGCTTACCTTGATTCAGTCTCTGTAGGGCTTGGGTTTCATCTCCACCTGCCATGGTTAGGACTTTCTTCTACCACTTATTTTTTTTCTTTTTTTTTCTTTAAATTTATTTTATTTTTTAAGTGTTCCAAGATTCATTGCCCATGCCCCACACCCAGTGCTCCATGCAATAGGTGCCCTCAGTACCCACCACCAGGCTCTCCCACCCCCCTCCCCTCCAAGTCCCTCAGTTTGTTTCTGTGTCCAAAGTCTCTCATGTTTCGTTTCTCTCCCTGAGTTACCCTACTTCCCATTTACTTTCCTTCTCCTACTGTCTTCTATATTACCATTTATTTTTTTAAAGATTTATTTATTTATTTATTTATTTATTTATTTATTTGAGAGAAAGACAAGGAGAGGGTGCATGAGCAGGGAGAAGGGCAGATAAAAAGGGAGAGAAAGAATCCCAAGCAGACTCCCCACTGAACATGGAACCAACACAGGGCTTGATCCCATGACACCAACACTGAGATCATGACCTGAGCCAAAATCAAGAGTTGGGCAACTCCATCGATGGAGCCACCCAGGTGCCCCTCTTCTACCATTTAAAGAGGACTGGGTTTCTTCTTTTTTTTAAAAAAAAGATTTTATTTATTTATTTGACAGAGAGAGAGCACAAGTAGGCAGAGCAGCAGGCAGAGGGAGAGGGAGAAGCAGGCTCTCCGCTGAGCAGGGAGCTCAATGTGGGACTCGTTCCCAGAACCCTGGGATCAGACCTGAGCTGAAGACAGATGCTTAACTGACTGAGCCACCCAGGCACCCTATGAGTGGGTTTATTCTTAAAATGTAAGGGCAAGTTAGAAATCACTGGTACCTAGAAAGAACAAAACAAATCAAAGCCATTCTTAATCAAGGGCAGCAGATAAGAAAGAAGAATGTTTTGGGTTTTGAATATTACAGTTGGCTCTAGCTAACAGTGCTCAGTGCATGCAAGCTTAATTATTCTCCACAAAGGTGGTGGTAGTGGAGAGGGTAACTAGATAGGGTTGATGAGGCTGGAAAGGAATTGGTTAGTCCTTCCATTGGCTTGGAATGACTGACAGTGCATCTCTTGCAATTGCCATCCAATGGATCAGAGACAAGAACAGAGGTGGTAAATGAGTCCAGTAGCCCTGAGACACCAATTACATCACACTTTAAAGAGAAGCACCTCTGGGAGATCAGTGTGTGTGTGTGTGTGTGTGTGTGTGTGTGTGTGTGTGTGTCCCAACAACACCTATTTTTATTAAATATTGAGTCTTTCTTATTAATTTCTCTCTGGTGCAGCCCAGAGTAGGGATGATCTGGCATAAATATTAACCTAGCTAGAGGTACTCAGCAGTGCTGGTAGGTCAGTCTTGATCATTTTTCTGTTTCTGGCCCCACATTGTACTACCTTAAGACCATGAGGAATAGAATGCTCTCCATCCTTTTAGGTCCCTTCCCTCAGAATGGCCACCAGCTTACCTTCTTGAGAGTGTGGTCCAAACTAACCATGCATTTCTCAGGGTTAAAGTTTTGCTGTGTGTGCATGTGCAGAAGAAAGTGAAGATACGCTATAGCTGAATAGTAACCATGCAAATTCAGACTCCTTGGGTTTAAATTCCACCCATACTACCTATTAAGTGCATTACCTTGAATAAATCAATTCACTACTCTAAGCCTCTGTTCTTGTCTTTAAACAAGGGATAACCAAAGAGCCTAATATAGAGGGCTGTTGCGATGCTTAAAGAGTTAATCCATGTGAAGCACTCAGCTTGGCACATTATAAAGACTTAACACATGTGAGCTGTTGTTATCATTATCTTTACTTTCATGGAGGAAGTGAGAGACTTCTGGAGCAGGCAGAGAAGCCCATAGTAGTGGCAACATAACTTTTTAAAAAAGATTTTATTTATTTATTCGACAGAGAGATATCAGTTAGGCAGAGAGGCAAGCAGAGAGGAAGGGGGAAGCAGGCTCCCTGCTGAGCAGAGAGCCTGATGCGGGCCCCCCATCCCAGGACTCTGAGACTACGAACCTAGTCGAAGGCAGAGGCTTCAACCCACTGAGCCACCCAGGCGCCCTGAGACCATAACTTAAACATTGGGGGAACTGCAAAACCACTATTTTGGGCCCTCAGAATAGGCTTTTCCTTGGGTGATTGCTGTTAACATCGTGGCCGAATTAAGCTGACTATTTAACAGAGTCTTGGTAAGAGGGCTTTAGAGAGTAATGTTTACAAACAAAGAAAAGACTGGGCAGGGTTTGTTTACAAGGGACTCTAAGTAGGAAGAGGCAGAGGTGATAGAGTGTATCAGCAGGCAGTGAAGCTAATTTCACGGGGGATTACAGAGGGGGGTAGGAGTTGGGCCTTACTTCTTCCTTCCCCATCCACACTGCAGCAGTATCTGAAATATTTGAGGCTCTCTGAGAATGCTCTGCTTTCCTTCCTATGGCTTTTGAGCATACTCATCATTTTTCATATGGCCAGTTCTTTACTTATGCTATTCCCTCATCCTGGAACACCGTTATACACACCATTCATCTTCTTTCCTCCTAACTCCTTCCTCAGGACTGAGTTTAATGCTTTGCTTTAATGTTTCCACAGTCCCCAGTAATTCTTATAGCGTAACAAGTGATTGCAGTGTGTTGTAGCACAAGTACACTTGTTCCCTCTGCTACAGTAGCCATGAACAACCTGCATGTGGTTATTGAGCACTTGAAACATGGGTAGTCCGAAATAATATATATTGTCAGTGTAACATACACACCAGAATTTGAAAACTTAGTATGAAAAAAAAGAATGTAAAATACCTCATTAATGATTCTGCATATTGATTACATGATGAAATAATATTTGGGTATGTTGGGTTAGATAAAATATATTGTAAGTAATTTCATCTGTTTTTATTTACTTTTCTAAAGGTGGATCATTGAAAATTTAAGATGACCAGTGTGGCTGCCATTCTATTTCTTTTGCACTATGCAGTCAGCTACATGAGGGAAGACACCTTGTCTGCTTTCTTTACCATGGTGTCTCCATTGCACTGCCATAGGGTAGTGCTCCCTAAGTATTTCTGAATAACTGAATGAAGGAATTAATCTTGTGTCTGGGCTTGCATTGAATCATGGAACTTTGGCTGGAAGGTACATGGATTCATCTTGAATTTATTCCATCTTCTGCATGACAAGTTATTTCATTCATATTACTGGATGTCATGTCTTTAATTTCACTAATGACAGGAAGTTGTAGCTGTTACTAAGTGATGTTATGTTGTTCCACTTACAGATTCATAATCTATAAACCCTTGTCATGTCTGTTCAGAGACGTGATGTGAAGAGGAGGAAATAATAGCCCAAATGAAGGAAATTTAAAGTAAAAACTTAGCGTGATGAGCACTGAGTAATTTTGTACAGAATTATTGAATCACTATATTGTACACCTGAAACTAATATAACACTGTATGTTAACTATATGGGAATTAGAATTAAAAACTTAATAAAAATATCTCAAAGAGAAAAAGCAGAGGTGGCAATAGGAGCCAGGACTTTGTGACTGAGAGGAACTGCAGTAGGGATGCCTGGGTGGCTCAGTTGGTTAAGCATCTGCCTTTAGCTCAGGTCATGATCCCAAGACCCTGGGATTGAGTCCTGGGATTAAACCCAGCATCCAGGCTTCCTGATCAGTAGGGGGTTTGCTTCTCCCTCTGCCCCCCAGCCCTCTCACTTGTGCTCTATCTTACTATTTCTCACTTTCTCAAATAAATACATCTTTTAAAAAAACTGTTAAAATGAATTATAAAAGTTTTCTATTGCTACATAAAAAATTACTAGAAACATAATGGCTTAAAAGAACATAAGTCTATTATCTCACAGTCTCTGTGGGTCAGAAATCTGGGCACAGCATTCCTGGATTTTCTTCTCAGGGTCTCACCAAACGGAAATCAAGGATTTTGGCCTGGGTTACATTTCTCATTGGGGCTGAGGGCCTCTTCTAATTTTATTCAGTTGTTGGAAGAATTTGATTTTCTTCTAATTGTTGTTGGCTGGAGACTGCTATCAGTTCCTGGAGGCTGCCCATAGTTCCTTGCCGTGTAGCCCCCAAAAGCCGTTCACAAGATGGGTGTTTGCTTTCTTCTAAGCCAACTAGTGTATATCTCTCACACTTCCTCTCCCTCATCAGCCACAGAACTCTCCTTGCTTTTAAAGAGCTCATGCAATTAGGTCAGTCCCACACAGATAATCACCTAAATCAACCGATTTGTGACCTTAAGTACATTTGCAAACACTTTCATAGCAGTACCTAGATTAATGTTTTATTGAATAACTGGGACAACATGTGTATGCACCACTGATTGGGCATCTTTATGGCCCATCTTAGAATCTGCATACCACAGGACCTCAGATGAGGTCTTCCATTGCTTCAGTGAGAATGAAATTATGAGCAGAAACTTTAAGTCAACGGATGGAGCCAATTCTTTAAGAGCCTGAGAAAGCCTATTTAGGAAGTGGCCAAAGGACCACTTTGGAACTCTGTGGAGGGAACTCTGAAATAAGGAAATGTGAGCATTAGAAGGCATATAACTCTCCCATTTTACATATGTGGAAATGGAGGCCCAGGGAACAGCCACATCATGTTCCCTCTGTAGAATCTATTGACAGTTGGAAGAGTTGGCAGAGGGAGCATTTGAAATCTGGTGAAATTAAAATCTCTCATCCAAACTAACTTTCTCACTTTTCTCATGACTACCTTATTCTGAAACAACTTACAGCCCCCAAACACTTTTATTCTTTGTTTTAGAAAAACAAACTGACTTTGTTCATAACACTGAATACCTCTCATTCAAATCTAACCCTGAATATACTAAACATTAGGTCACAAATTATGCTGAATTTCCCACTTTTCAGAAGCATGTTTTTCTTTTTTTTAAAAGATTTTATTTATTTATTTGAGAGAGAGAGAAAGATCACAAGTAGGCAGAGAGGCAGGCAGAGAGAGAGAGGAGGAAGCAGGCTCCCTGCTGAGCAGAGAGCCCTATGCGGGCCTTGATCCCAGAACCCAGAGATCATGACCTGAGCCGGAGGCAGATGCTTTAACCCACTGAGCCACCCAGGTGCCTAGAAGCATGTTTTTCTTTAAACCAATTGTTTAAAAGATGATGAACTTGGAAAAAGAAGTGGCTTTATGTCTCAGTCAGGACAAAGTACAGTGATGGAATTATTTGAGGACAGGCTTTTAAGGGCAGGAACTTAGAGGACCTGGCAAGTGCCAGGAGTCTTGATAGTTTGCGATGGAAATAACCTTTGAATCCCAAAGTCCTCTTGCTTTGACTCTCAAAAAGGATCTGACGAAGAACTGAGAAGGGAATGCAATGCCCTGGGGTCTCAAAAGAACATTAACCTGAGTGACATTCTTAGGCCCAAAGTTTAAAAATGCACACATATGGTTGTTCCTCCAGTGCTGAGAGTATGTTATCAATGTGAGGAGATGAGCAGGTATTATTTTTTGCAGAGGCAGAAAAAATAAAAAAGGAATCTTTGGAGCCTGCCCAGCATGACTGAATTTAAAGGCAAAAGCCTCCTATGTTCCTTACCTTTGGATTTGGGCTAGGGCCTGTTTCAGATCCCTGTCAGATCAGCTTAGATAATTCACTGAAAATGTTTTCTTCTCATTGTTCCTGTTTCCAGGGATTTAGACACTGAGAATAATTTTTCTACTGCAAAATAATCAATAGCCTGACAGCAGCTGACTTTCCCCACTCACAATAGCAGACAATTCTTAACTCTTCTGGGGATGTTTATCTAGTTGCCTGGTGTTTCAGGCTACCTGCTTGATGACTTCAATTTGCTCCTGGCCTTTGGGGTCTTTACTCTCCTTATTACCACCTCCACCACAGGGTCACAAGAGGATAGAAGGTAATGGCAGAAAATCAGTTCACTTTCTTGTTGTTTGAAGCTTTAAGGAAAGGTCTGGAAGAAGTTGGGGTAGAAACACACTATTGATTCTACTAGGCTATGGGGAATTAACTGTCATCTATCCTCTGGTTTCCCTGTCTGTCCCATCCTTACTTATAATTGAGAACTGACTTACTGATCCAGGAAACCCTCTGGGTTTGCAATATTAAATGCTGTCCACTCTGCCAACCCATAGAGTAAGTGTGATAGGCAGGTCAAAAATAAGAAAACAAACAAAAAACACAGAAAATCCTCCAGGTGATCCATATAGGTGCAACCATCTAATTACCTCTTTGTAGCCAACTCAAAACAAACTGAAGGTTTTCTACACCAACCAATGGTGAAAAAGAATATCCATAAATTTCACTGTTTATACAGATAGCTGAGGCTGCTCTTTTGTTTTTGTATTAACCTCTACTGTGAAACTGCCACAACCTCTGATTTCCCAATCCCAAACTGAATAGGGATAGAAGTACAGACTCTCAGTCACATGCTAGTGAATGAATCTTTCATTACCACCTTGTCCCTTCTTAGTGTCCCCATGTGAATGTAGACTCTGAGGGAATAATAGCTACTGAAAAGTTAAGATCATTGAATATACGTGCTCCAAAGAATAAGGCTACTGTGTGTGCTATGTTTGTGGCCATGTTTCATGCACATAGGGGGACTGATAGGGAAAAAATAATCCCTCCATAAGGACACCAGGAAGCAAGAGCCGTAGAGTCAGAAGAATAATTTTTATATTCCAAATGGACTACTTACTAGCTTATGATCTTCAGTAAGTTATTGACACATCTTGCTGGGAAACACAGTCTAGGAAGCTGAAGAATACCTCTTCTGCATCTCCTATAGGGTTTTGTGAGGAATAAATGGAATAATTATGTGAGCATTTCTAGTGAAACACTTGGCACTTAATGGGTTTTCAGTAAATGCTTGTAGATTCTGAATGATGACTCTAAAGGGTCTGGCTTCAAGAGACCCAGGAGCTCAATACATAGAGCTTAGGTGTACATTTTGGAGAAGATAAGTAAATAAGGAATTAGTGGAAAAAATACTGTCTTTATACTCCAAGAATTGGATATTCTAAGCTACATTCAGATTTCCATTTATCCCAATCCTCTGTCATATTTGCTAGGAAATAGGAGTACTTTTCTAGGACTCAGATACTCCACTAAACCATTAAAGTACAGGCAGGGAGGAAAGAGCCACTTATTTGTTGTGTGTGTCCCAGGATAGGTCAAAAGTCCTAGTAACCAGCCCCCACTAAAACACAATTCACAGGAACACAAGCAACACAAGCTTTATGAGAAGGATGTGTGTGTGTGTGTGTGTGTGTGTGTGTGTGCGCACGCGCGTTTCACTGCTGTATCTCTAGTACCTAGAAAAATCCCTGACACAATACATGCCTTGAATAGATGAATGAGTGTTCATTCATTGCTTCTGATAGGACCTTGTAACCAACACCTATATATTGCTTTTTAGTGTAATTATCATAGAACAAGAGTATGGAATCTAGAAAAGACCTTGTAGTTCGAAAATTACAACCACAAAAAGAAAATTAGGTTGGTAAGGTTTTCCAACTTGGAATACACTTAAGAAAAGAGAAAAAATAAGTTGGCGGGAAGATGGCGGAATTCCTGCAAAAAACAGTACAGGAACACTGTGAGCACCCATGAAATCAGCCTGAAATGTGATATTTTGCACTTCTGTATCATCGCGGGGGACAAGGACCATCGGCAAAGAGGTAGAGAGGAGTGGAAGTGATCAGAGGGATATCCAAAGACAAGGGGCATGGGGGAGGAAGCCCACAGAGGCGACCCATTGGAAGGCAATACCCCAGCACGAAAGTGCTCTGTGTTCAAGGAACAACAGCAGATTATAGTCTGATTCAAAGCAAACAGAAACGGAGTGCCTGAGGGGCAGCCAGGGAAATGGGGATCAGCAGCAAGAAAGTGCTCCCAGTGCTGCCAGAGGGAACCTGGCAGAACCAGCGGAGCGAGTATATTTTTCTGCTGCTTTTTTCCTTTTTTTTTCTTTCCTCCGCTGCTTTTCTCTGCTGCTTCTCTCCACCCCATGGGCCAGGCACGGACCCCCCAGGGAAGGTGATTTTGCAGACTTGCGTGGGACGTGCTGAGCTGCAGGACCTCAGTCCCTCCTGTGTGGGGGTCACCACAGACTCCCTGGGCACAGATAAGGTCACACGACCCAAAATCAGTTGTGGTTTCCGTGGCGCGGGAGCTAAACGACAAGTGGGGGCTTTGGACAGGAATCAAACCAGCATCTGTGGCTACACCTGGCTGTGACAGGCAGCCAAGGGAGAGGATACAGGGAGAGGCTGTGAGGTCCCCCATTGTCCAGAGGGTTGCTAATTAGGGGCTCTCTCTGGGAAGGAGGTCTGGGCGCAGACATCTTGCTCCGAACTGACTTCCTCAACAGCTGCAAAAGGCCATAAAAGATCAACCCCCCCACAGAGAACTGACCCTGACAACCTGTTACCGTGGTCCCCAGTCCCTAGGAAGGGGGCGGAGAGACTCAGCCCAAGTAGGAGGGACTGAGAACAGCGCGGCAGGCCCTGCCCCCAGAAGGCAAGCCAGAAGCACAAGAGGACAACACCCAAACTGTAAAACCCCAACATCGGGGGGAAAGGCAATTTATTAAACTCCTGGTATTGCCCCCAAAGCTGTATGCTTTATTGATACAGTTTTTCACCTTATTTGCTTTTTAAACTTTTTTCTATTTTTACTTTTAAACTTTCCACTTTAAACTTAAAAATTCATTCTCACGGTTTTTGTTCTTTTAATTTTTAACCCACTTTTTATCGCAATGTGATACTTAATACGACACTCCATAACAATTTTTTACCTTGAAATTTTTTCAAACACATACCTGTGTTTTCTGTTGTTGTTATTGCCTCTGGTTTGCTTGTTTTTTTTTTTTTAAGATTTTATTTTAGCTATTTGGCAGAGAGAGAGATTACAAGTAGGCAGAGAGGCAGGCAGAGAGGGGAGGAAACAGGCTCCCTATGGAGCAGCGAGCCTGATAGGGGCCTCAATCCCAGGACCCTGAGATCATGACCTGAGCTGAAGGCAGAGGCTTTAACCCACTGAGCCACCCAGGCGCCCTGCTTGTTTGTTTTATCTGTTTTTTCCCTTTCTTCTCTCTTCTTTCCTTTATTTTTTCTTTTACATATACATATAATTATAAGCCTCAAGGAAATCCTACATCCCTATTCAATACTACCCCTATATACAACCAGTTCTAATCACCCTATATTGTTAGAAAGTGGGCTCCTCCAACAATAATAACAAGACCAACTTGGGAGGATCTAAAATACTTTCCTTGCCCACAAGGAGTGTCTGCCCTCACCTTCCCACCCTAGTCTGTCAGTGTTTCTGTGTAATTGTTTTTGCCTTTGTATTACATAAATAGTGGTCTTGGGGGTCATTTAGGTTGGGCTTAGCTTTTTGATCTCTTCATTTACTCTTGATGGCCTTTTTCTTTACCCTGTAGTGGTTTTGTACCACATAAATCCTACCACTAGGCCCAACTCTGGCAGGGGTTTCTTTTCTTGCTTTCTTTCTCCCTTTCTCTTTTTTTCTTTCCTCTTCCTTTTCAGTGGTGACATCTGATTGCTTCAATCCTTCCAGCGACCAATTCACCTGGATAATGGCTGATATACTTAGCTATACACCGCCTCGACCACTCCTCGCCACAATGACTCAGAGGAGGAACAACCAACAGAAGAAGAACCCTGAGACTGCAACTCTGGTCACAGAATTACTGGAAATGAACATAAACAACATGTCAGAAATGGAATTCAGGGCAGCAATCGTCCAAGCAATGGCTAATTTGGAAAAGAACATTAGTCTCAAAATGGAAACCCTAATAACAGAAGTGAAAGCGGAGGTTAGAAAGGCTATTAATGAGATGCAATCTAATTTAAATATGCTAACAGCCAGAGTAAGTGAAGCTGAAGATCGTATCAGTGATTTAGAAGACAGAGGGATTAAGAAGGAGGAGCAAGAGAAGACTTGGAGCAAACAGCTAAAATACCATGAAAACAGAATAAGGGAAATAAATGATGCCATAAACGTTCCGATATCAGAATTATTAGAATCCCTGAAGGACTTGATAGAGAGAGGAGCCTAGAAGATACAGTTGAACAAATCATGGATTAAAATTTCCCTAATCTGGGGAATGAAACTAATGTTCATGTCCTAGAGGCAGAGAGGACACCCCCCAAGATCAATGAGGCCAGAAAAACCTCCACGCACATAATTGTGAAATTCGTGAATCATAAAACCAAAAATGTGTCTTAAGGGCAGCTAGGGGGAAGTGATCCCTTACCGATAGAAGGAGGACCATCAGAATAACGTCAGACCTTTCCACACAAACCTGGCAAGCCAGAAAGGGCTGGCAAGACATATTCAGGAAATTACATGACAAAAATATGCAACCAAAGATAATGTACCCAGCAAGGTTGACTTTCAGAATGGAAAGAGAAATAAAGAGCTTTCAGGACCACCAAAGTCTAAAAGATTATGCAACCACCAAGCCAGCACTACAAGAAATACTAAGAGGGGTTCTATAAAAGAGAAATGAACACAAGAGTGACACAGAACAGAAATTTACAGAGGTAATCTATAGAAACATGAACTTCACAGGTAACATGATGGCAATACAAACGTATCTGTCAATAATCACTCTCAATGTGAATGGCCTCAATGCTCCAATAGAAAGGCACAGGGTTGCAGACTGGATAAAACGATAGGACCTGTCCATATGCTGTTTACAAGAGACACATTTTGAATCTAAAGACACTTCCAGATTGAAAGTGAGGGGATGGAGGACCATCTTTCATGCCAACGGACCCCAAAAGAAAGCCGGGGTAGCGAGTCTCATATCAGACAAATTGGATTTTAATCTAAAGACTGTAGTCAGAGACACAGAAGGATACTACATCATTCTCAAAGGGTCTATACACCAAGAAGATCTAACAATTGTAAATATATATGCCCTCAACATGGGAGCAGCCAACTATATCAGCCAACTGTTAAGCAAAATAAAGAATCATATTGATACAAATACATTAATTGTAGGAGATCTTAACACACCACTCTCAGCAATGGACAGATCATCTAAGCAGAAAATCAACAATGAAACAAGAGCCTTGAATGACACATTGGACCAGATGGATCTCATAGATATATTCAGAACATTCCACCCTAAAACAGCAGAATACTCATTCTTCTTGAGTGCACATGGAACTTTCTCCAGAATAGACCACATGGTAGGTCACAAATCAGGGCTCAACCAATACCAGAAGATTGATATTATTCCCTGCATATTCTCTGATCACAATGCTGTGAAACTGGAACTCATCCACCATAAAAAGTTCACAAGAAAATCAAATACTTGGAAGCTAAAGACGATCCTGCTCAAGAATCTGTGGATCAACAGGAAAACAAAGAAGAACTGAAACACTTCATGGAAACCAATGAGAATGAAGATACATCGATCCAAAACCTATGGGATACAGCAAAGGCAGTCCTAAGGGGGAAATACATAGCCATCCAAGCCTCACTCGAAAAAATTGAAAAATCCCGAATACACCAAGTCTCGTTACACCTCAAAGAACTGGAAAATCAACAACAAATTAAACCACCCTCCCTCCACAAGATGGGAAATAATTAGGATTAGAGCAGAGATGAATGAATCAGAAACTAGAGATACAGTAGAACACATCAACGAAACTAGAAGCTGGCTCTTTGAAAGAATCAATAAGATCAATAAACCATTGGCCAAACTAACCCAAAAGAAAAGGGAGAAGAACCAAATTAATAAAATTATAAATGAAAGGGGAGAGATCACGACTAACACCAAGGAAATAGAAACAATCATCAGAAATTACTATCAATAATTATATGCCAATAAGTTTAACAACCTAGAAGATATGGATACATTCCTAGAAGTCTATAAACTCCCAAGACTGAAACAAGAAGACATTGAAGCAGTGATCAAAAACCTCCCCAAAAACAAGAGTCCAGGACCAGATGGATTCCCAGGGGAATTCTACCAAACATTCAAAGAAGAAATAACACCTATTCTCCTGAAGTTCTTTCAAAAAATATAAACATTATCCTATGGTCAAGGAATCACCCTTGTGGGTATTTTCCCCCAAAATAAAAAAAAAACATGAATTTAAAGGAAAAAAATAGAAACAGAAGGAAAACTTCCAGACTCTTTCTATAAAGCCAACATTACTCTAATCCCCAAACCAGATAAAGACTCCACCAAAAAGGAGAAATTCAGACCAATATATCTGATGAATATGGATGCCAAGATTCTCAACAAGATCCTTGCTAACAGGATCCAACAATATATTAAAAAGATTATCCATCATGACCAGGTGGGATTTATCCCTGGGATGCAAGTGTGGTTCAACACTTGCAAATCTATCAACGTGATAGAACAAATCAATAAGAGAAGAGAGAAGAACCACATGGTACTCTCAATTGATGCAGAAAAGGCATTCAACAAAATACAACATCCATTCCTGATCAAAACTCTTCAAAGTATAGGGATAGAGGGAACATTTCTCAACCTCATAAAATGTATCTACGAAAAACCCACAGCAAATATCATCCTCAACGGGGAAAAACTGACAACCTTTCCTCTGAGATCAGGAACAAGACAAGGATGCCCACTCTCACCACTGCTGTTCAAAATAGCGTTAGAAGTCCTAGCAACAGGAATCAGACAACAGAAAGAAATAAAAGGTATCCAGCTTGGCAAAGAAGAAGTCAAACTCTCTCTCTTTGCAGATGACATGATACTCTATGTGGAAAACCCAAAAGACTCTACCCCCAAACTACTAGAACTCATACAACAATTTGGTAATGTGGCAGAAGATATACAAAATCAATGCAGAGAAATCAATTGCATTCTTATACACTAACAATGAAAAAAATAGAAAGGGAAATCAGAGAATCGATTCCGTTTACTATAGCACCAAAACCATAAGATACTTAGGAATAAACCTAACCAAAGAAGTCAAGGATCTGTACTCGAGGAACTACAGAACACTCATGAAAGAAATTGAAGAAGACACAAAAAGATGGAAGAGCATTCCATGCTCATGGATCGGAAGAATAAACATTGTCAAAATGTCTATACTGCCCAGAGCAATCTATACTTTCAGTGCCATTCCGATCAATATTCCACCAACATTTTCAAAGCATTGGAACAAACAATCCTAAAATTTATATGGAACCAAAAAAGACCCCGAATCGCTAAGGAATTGTTGAAAAAGAAAAACAAAGCTGAGGGCATCTCGTTACCTGACTTCAGGCTTATTACAAAGCTGTGATTACCAAGAACAGCACGGTACTGGCACAAAAACAGAGAAATAGACCAATGGAACAGAGTAGAGAGTCCAGATATGGACCCACAAATCTATGGTCAAATCATCTTTGACAAAGCAGGAAAAAATATCCAGTGGAAAAAAGACAGTCTCTTCAATAAATGGTGCTGGGAAAATTGGACAGCTACATATAGAAGAATGAAGCTAGACCATTCTCTTACAGCACACACAAAGGCAAACTTGTATTGGATGAAAGACCTCACGTGAGGCGGGAATCCATCAAAATCCTGGAAAAGAACATAGGTAGTAACCTCTTTGACATCGGCCACAGCAGCTTCTTTCAAGACATGTCTCCAAAGCAAAGGAGACAAAAGTGAAAATGAACTTCTGGGACTTCATCAAAATAAAAAGCTTCTGTACAGCAAAGGAAACAGTCAACCAAACAAAGAGGCAACCCACAGAATAGGAGAGGATATTTGCAAATGACACTACAGACAAAGGTCTGGTATCCAAGATCTATAAAGAACTATTCAATCTCAACCTCCAAAAAGAAGATGAATACATCAAAAAATGGGCAAGAGACATGAAGAGGCACTTCTCCATAGAAGATATACAAATGGCTAACAGACACATGAAAAAATGTTCATCGTCACTAGCTATCGGGGAAATTCAAATCAAAACCACACTGAGATACCACCTTACACCAGTCAGAATGGCCAAAATTAACAAGTCAGGAAACAACAAGTGTTGGAGAGCCTGCAGAGAAAGGGGAACCCTCTTACACTGATGGTGGGAATGCAAGTTGGTGCAGCAGCTTTGGAAAACAGTGTGGAGATTCCTTAAAAAACTAAAAATAGAACTACCCTATCACCCTTCAATTGCACTATTGGGCATTTACCACAGAGATACAGATTTAGTGAAAAGAAGGACCATATGTACCCCAATGTTCATAGCAGCAATGGCCACAATCGCCAAACTGTGGAAAGAGTCAAGGTACCCTTCAGTAGATGAATGGATAAAGAAGATGTGATACATATATACAATGGAATACTATGCCTCCATCATAAAGGATGAGTATCCAACTTTTGTAGCAGCATGGACTGAATTGGAAGAGATTATGCTGAGTGAATTAAGGCATGTAGAAAAAGTCCAAGTATCACATGGTTTCACTTATTTGTGGTGCTTAAGGGGTAATATAGAAGACAGTAGGATAACGAAAGTAAATGGGAAGTAGGGTAATTCAGGGAGAGAAACGATACATGAGAGACTTTGGACACAGAAACAAAGTGAGGGACTTGGAGGAAGGGGGTGGGGGGATGGGAGAGCCTGGTGGTGGGTACTGAGGGCACCTATTGCATGGAGCACTGGGTGTGGGGCATGGGCAATGAATCTTGGAACACTGAAGAAATAAATTTAAAGAAAAAAAAGAAAAGAGAAAAAATATATGTTAATCACCATGGGATTTACTGGAAATAATTTTTTTACTGGGGCAAGATTTACTGATATGGAATCACTGACAGCAAAACTAGCACTTTCTGAAATCTTATTCTTTAGCATTTCTGTAGACCAATTCTGATACAGTAAGGCTCTCTATTAAACCCATCTTTGGGTATTGGGGAAGATGTGTTACAAACAGGAGTTAGTTACTTTAAAATTCTTCATGTTCTTCTTCCTTCTTGGTCTTCTCTTTGCAATTTTCCCACTTGCCACTGAAATCTGTTCCCAACCACCAACCTCTAGTGAGTTTCTCACAGTCCTTGGAAGATCCTTTTGACAAAATCCTGATACTGTGACTTGTGGACATGTTGGTCTTGGAATGGCTAGATCTTGGTAAGCAGGTCCCAGGCTCCTGTGAAAAAGTCTATGGTGCTTCCTATCAGATATAGAATTATCTGGTTTCCACGTTTTCTTGTCTCTAGATCCTTGTATCATCCTCTTCTATTTTATTTCCTTGGATTTGCCTTGTATCTAGTTTCTGGAGTTTTCTATTGATTACTTCCCTGGCTCTGATTTTTCATTTTGTTCAGAACTGCAGTTTCCATGAATTCCCTGGAACTGGACTATGTTCTTGATATGTTTCTGTATTCTGGTTCTATAATCTACAGATATAATTCCATTTTTTCTGTAGCTCAATGCCTTTGCCTGAAATCCTCATATTCCTGATGCTCTAAGCATTAAGTCCCAACAGAGGGGAAAATGCAAGGTGGGACCAGTTCAAATAAAAGAAAATTTGCAAAAGGAGTGAGGGAAGTTTCAACTAGTAATTTTACACCCTTCCTCTATTTATATAGGCAGGGACATGGTGTCCTCAATCCCTAGAAATATTTTCCATAGGAATTCTGGTCTTGGAAGCTTCATTCATTCTAGGCCATCTTAAAAATGAACTTTACCAAGGTGCCCATCAACAGATGAATGGATAAAGAAGATGTGGTACATATATACAATGGAATACTATGCCTCCATCAGAAAGGATAAATATCCAACTTTGGTAGCAACATGGACTGGACTGGAAGAGATTATGCTGAGTGAAATAAGCCAAGTAGAGAAAGTCAAGTATCACATGGTTTCACTTACTTGCGGTGCATGAGGGGTAACCTGGAGGACAGTGGGAGAAGGAAAGTAAATGGGGAGTAGGGTAGGTAATTCAGGGAGAGAAACGAAACAACAGAGACTTTGGACACAGAAACAAAGTGAGGGACTTGGAGGGAGGGGGGTGGAGGGATGGGAGAGCCTGGTGGTGGGTACTGGGGACACCTAATGCGTGGAGCACTGGGTGTGGGGAATGGGGAATGAATCTTGGAACACTGGAAAATAAAAAACTTAAGTAACAATAAAAAAATGAACTTTACCTTCTTAGAGATGATGGTCCATCTCTGAGCAGAAATAGAAAGGATTAATAATTACCCAAGCCCTATTTCCTCTGACAAGAAGAAAAAACCCCTGCTGTGATGGTTAATTTCATGTGTCAACTTGACTGGGCTATTTCTGCCCAAGTATTTGGCTAAACATTATTCTGAATGTGTCTGTGAGGGTATTTTGGATGAGATTAACATTTGAATTGATAGACTAAGTAAAACATATTTCCCTCCCTACTGTCAGTGGCACTCATCTAATCAGTTGAAGGCCTAAATAGAAGAAAAAAGCTAGCCCCTGAGTAAGAGGGAACTCTTCCTGTCCAACTGCTTGAACTGGACACTGGTATTTTCTTGCTTTCATACATAAACCGAGGCATTGGTTCTTCTCGTGTCTCAAGCCTGCCTACCTTTGGACCTAGAACTTACATAATTGGTCTTCCTGGTTGTCAGGCCTTTGAACTTGGACTGGAACTACACTACTGGCTCTCCTAAGTTTCCAACTCACTGGCTCATCCTGCAGATCTTGGGATTTGACAGCCTCCATAGTCATGTGAGCCAGTTTCTTTTTTTTTTTTTTTTATTGTTACTAAAATTTTTTTTCCAGTGTTTCAAGATTCATTCCCCATTCCCTACACCCAGTGCTCCACGCTTTAGGTGTCCCCAGTACCCACCACCAGGCTCTCCCATCCCTCCACCCCCCTCCCTCCAAGTCCCTCAGTTTGTTTCTGTGTTCAAAGTCTCTGTTGTTTCGTTTCCCTCCCTAGATTACCCTAGTTCCCATTTGCTTTCCTTCTGCCACTGTCCTCCAGTTTGCCCCT
>PITA01020215.1:0-35457 GCA_004023965.1 Spilogale gracilis
CTCTCACACACACACACACACACACACACACACACACAAAACCCTGGGCTGAGCTCTTCTTGCTGGCTGCAGCCGTGGGCCCCTGCTCACCGTGCCGCTGCCTGCGAAATGACGGCGGTTCCCCTCACTTCCAGGAATCCACGCTTCCTGGAAGGTGAGTGGCTGGGCTCACCCCTGCCTGCCACCGAGACGCAGACATGCACACACCACCCGCACTCCCTCGCCGTTTCCAAGGCGGCGGCCGCGTTCGCACCCCAGGGTCTCACCGGCAAGGGAAGGATAATGTAAGTTCAGGCAGAAGGTGGCTAGTGGAGGGGGAAGGGGGGTTGCTGGGGCTAGGGAGCCAATTCAGTAACAACTCCCAAGCCTGAGGAGAGGGAGAGGATGGGGGCTCTGTGTGTGTGTGTGTGTGTGTGTGTGTGTGTGTGTGTGTGGCGGGGGAGGGGGGCGTTCCTCCCTACACTTGCGGAGGATGGGAAGGGTGTTTGGTGTTGCTAAGCAAAGACTGCGACTTGGACAGTGGGAGCTTGTGGTGACATCTTGATTAGGCCTTGGGGACAGATGTAGAGCTTCCCCCGGGGTGAAATGCTGAGATGGGCCTGGGCAGGGAGTGGGTAAGAGAACTGAGGTAAAGAGGAGCCTTGGCAGCAGATGCCTCAGCCTGGAAGCGAGATCTGAGGGGCCTCAGCCTCTTCCCCACAATAGAGCCGGGGCTGGGCGTCTTTCTTCGCTCCTGTACCCACTGTTCCCAGCTAGCAGGTTAGCATCCTGCCATCCCGGAGCCCATGGTCAAGAAAGGGAAAGCAGTTAAGGTGAGAGCAGAGAAGTGTGGCGGTTCTCAGACCTCCTGGCTGTTCCCTAGAGGCAGTCACTCTTTGAAGGGATTGAGGAAGGGCAGCAGGAGTGGAGGGCTAGTCTCCTTCAGCATATGAAACACATTTAGCTAGTGGGACATTGCCCTGTTTCCTCTCTCTCCCTCCTGCTTTTCTGCCCTGGACCCACCTTGTTCCTCTGATGTCAACCTCATGATTTGGCTTTTACCCTCTGGGGGTTCAGCCAATCTGTGATGACTTTGACCAAGAAAATTTCTTTGAGACTTGAGAGTAGCCTTAATGCTTGGCTTTGACAGTCTGGGATTTCTTGGGAGTCCCAGGCATTTGAAGTTCCCTCCCTGGGGTTTCTGGACTGACAGGGGAACTGCTGAACTTCCGAAATCTGTCTCTAGGCCCCTTTACCCTATGGCTAGAACTCAAAATCCCTGAGTCCCCATAAAGACTTTCTGGTCCCTGAAACAGATTCATTTTTATGTATTAGCCCCATAAAAGCAGACTGGAGCCCATTTTCCCTAGGGAGGGCAATGGCATCAAAGACCCTCTCCCAACTACGAGTGTGACTCTCGAGGCAGGCAGGCTCAGCCTAAGACTAGAGATGGACTTCCAGCAAGTTCACTCATTGTTTTAGGGGCAGGGACTCAGCACCAGGGCCCAGAGCCCAGTTCTTCCCCTATTACTAACATCATGTGATTCAGGGCAAGTCAGCACTAATGTCTGAAAAGGAACAAAGACATACCCCTTCTACCCCCTTGAACGATAGCAAATCCTATCACTTAGTTAAGGGACGTATTTTAAAACTAGGTCTGAGTCTGCATCTGTCCCCCTTCAACTCTGAGATGCTTGCTTTGTGACAGGTGTGTGGCTCTGACTTGGGCAACTTTTCTAGATAACTGTGGCTCATCTAAAGAGCCCCAGCTGGGACAACTCAGTTTCAAGCTAGAACGCATTTTCTATAGCTAGTGAACAAATTTCCTCAGGCTCTGAAGGGAAAGAATGGGGGAAATGGGACTTTTAGAAGAGGATATGAATGGGAAATGGTCCCAAAGTCCTGAGTGGTTGTTTTCTTCCCACTGACCAAAGCTGGAGAGGGATCCCTCAGGAGGGTGTGTTCCGGATTACTTGCCTCAGGCCCAAGACTCCAACCATTTAATAATGGAATCTTTATTTTGTGAAAGTAAGTATGTGCATAGCTGGGAAATTGGGTAAAGTACTAATAGGTGGACTTTAGGGATGAATTTAGGGCTCGTGTGTCTCTCTCTCTTTCTCTCTCCCATATTTAGGCTGTGTGTACACATCCATGCATGTTCACGTTAGCAGATAATGTAGAAGGCTATGGGTGTGTTTATCCCGTAGGTATGTTCTCTTTATGTGTATCTACATCTGTGATATGTGTCTGTGTCTATGTGTGTGTTTACCTACATGGGTTTAATTTCACCTATAAATCTGCGCAGAAGATTGTGGGGAGGAGGGTTTTTTTTTAAAGACATGATTCATATCTTCCTGTGTATTAACTAATTTTTAAAGATACAGATGAAACTCTTTTTTTTTTTTTTAAAGATTTTATTTATTTGGCAGAGAGAAACACAGCCAGAGAGGGAACACAAGCAGGGGGAGTGAGAGAGGGAGAAGCAGGCTTCCCGCCGAGCAGGGAGCCCGATGTGGGACTCGATCCCGGGTCTCCAGGATCATGACCTGAGCTGAAGGCAGTCGCTCAACCAACTGAGCCACCCAGGCGCCCAGATGAAACTCTTAAAACTCATTTTTACAAAGCAGTTTTTTCAACGCATTAGCAATGAAACATATTGAGAATAAACTCATTGTTTTACTGTCAAGGGAACATCGAGCAGTAAATATGTGATTGGAATCATATCAGATAGGAGGCTTCCTAGAGTTGTCCAATTCATGCTGATTTCAGAAGATCTAACAGGCCCAACGCTCCTCTGCTAAGACAGTGACTCCCCACTGGCTGTGGAGGTGGGGGCTCAGGACATGGGTGCTTACAGTTTATGATCGGTCCAGGTTCTACCTCTACCAGCTCTGTGACCTTAAACAAGTAGCATGGCCTCTTTTGCGCCTCAGTTTTCTCATCTGCAACATTAAGACAGCATTGGCACCTGCTTCATAGGGTCGTCATGAAGGTGAAACGGGAGAATTCGTATAAAGTGAACAGAACCATGCCTGGCCCAAAGTGAGCACTCAATAAATGTTAGTGGCCAACATTATCCTCGCTATTATTATCATTAGATTCAGGGACCATTCCAGCTGCCCTTCCTGCAGATCCCGAACCTGGTGTTGGGGGCTCCGGAAAGGAACAGTAGGGAAGAACGTCTGTCCTGAACTGCCTCTGTCCTGAGGCCCCCATTTTCCTCTCCACCCTGACCCGCCCAGCCCCAGCCCTGCTTCCTGTGGACGTCAGGCAGTGATGCTGTTCCCCACAGGCCTAGATAAAGGTAGGGTGGGAAACACGCAGCCACTGAGCTCACAGAAGTCCGCACCTGGCACCCAGGCTGACGAGGGCACAAGGTATGGCAGAGCATACAATGCTGCCTTGTACGTGGCTACAAGATGAATGTTTGTGAAATGTCACAGAATTTTGAAGAGGTGAGGCGACAGCCGCGTCTTCACCTGTCCTCTTGTTCTCTCCTCCAAGGTAGCGGGGACTCATCTCTGGAGAAGGAGTTCCTCGGGGCCCCAGTGGGGCCCTCGGTGAGCACCCCCAACAGCCAGCACTCTTCTCCCAGCCGCTCACTCAGTGGTAAGTGCGACGTACTGCCCTGTCCTGGCCCTAGGCGCCCCCATTTGTGTCTGGCCCTCAGCTCACCCTCCATGGGCAGCCATTTCCCCATCGCTGCTTCCTCCTGGGTTTCTGCTTCGAGCCTCTACACCTCCACAGGCAGTACAGAGCTCAGCATCTGGGGCCTTCCTGACTTCTGAAAGGAGAGTGAACAGTTGCTGCCAGACTGGAGTAGAATTAAAAGAGGCATTGGGTGGGATGAAGGCAAAGGCTCCAAAGAGAAATGCTGGAGTTGGAGAAGCAAGTACATACGAATGGTCACAAGGTAGAGCCAGATAGGAAACAGAGATAAGAGGGATCTCCTCATCACCCAGCCCCTCCCGCTCCCGGGCCTCATTCTCCTGCCTGGATAGGGTCCCCAAGACTGCCTCTTCTCGCTGGCCCTGGATCTGTGACATTCTCTAAATGGTTGGAATAGCCAAGAATGTAGGTCAGAGCTAGAGCCAAAGCTTTCTCTTCAGTGGCTCCTCCCTCCTTCATCCCCCTCTCCAGATTTTAATGGAGGGGAAATAGAGGGGTTCAGTCCTACGGAGAGGGAGGATGATGTGAGCCATCTCTGTCTTCCAGTTTTGCTCTCGCTTTAGCCTGCCGTCTCTTTGGTGTTCCTGGGACCATTTTCCCGCCACTGTTACTTGCTGGCTTCCTGCCCGGGGCCAAGCCCGACATCTTTCTTAATGACAAGAAAGTGGAGAAAAAGGCTCCCCTTAGCCTCCTCCTCTCCCCAGTGGAACAGAAGACCTCCCATGTACCCGAACCTTTTTCCCTTGAAGCTGATTTGCCTGGGCGGTGGGACGGGAGGCAAATTGTTGCAGGTCCCAGCAGAACCACCATATCACCTCCCGGGAGACCGAAGGTGTTGGCCTCTTTGAAAGCCTGCGTGTCTCGGGGCTGGGAGAAAGCCTTCTGGACATCAGGAGTACCATTCTGGTTTGAGGGCAGGTTCCCCCTCTGCCCTTTGTTTCTGTCCTAAACACCATCCCACCCTCCAGCCAACTCCATCAAGGTGGAGATGTACAGCGATGAGGAGTCAAGCAGACTTCTGGGGCCAGATGAGCGGCTCTTAGAAAAGGACGACAGTGTGATCGTGGAAGACTCATTGTCAGAGCCCCTGGGCTACTGTGATGGAAGTGGGCCAGAGCCTCACTCCCCTGGGGGCATCCGGCTGCCCAACGGCAAGCTCAAATGTGACGTCTGCGGCATGGTCTGTATCGGACCCAATGTGCTCATGGTGCATAAGCGCAGCCACACAGGTGAGTGAGCCAGGGCATCCAGGAGGAGCTCCCGGGGCGGGAGGGGGTGGGGGGGACTGGAAAGGCAGAGGCATAGGAAGCCATGCCTGCAGTGGGGTAGCCTCCGAAAGGGAAGGGTCTCTCCCAACACGTTTTCCAGCTTATGAAAAAAGGAACGGATGGCATTTGGATTCCCTCAACACTCATACTTCTCTGGCGCTGTCATCAGCTGTCTTTCATTATAAAGAAAAGCCAATACTTTTCCTAGGAGGTGAGGGACACGATGGCGTAGCCTCAGGAAGGGTCCTAGAATCCCAACAGGGACAGGACTCCAGGGTATTATTTGGGACATCTGGTCTCAAGATTTAAACACAAAAATAAAAACCAAAAAAGGAAAATAAAAGCCTCTTCTCAGCTTTCTGAGGCTTTGAAGGCTCCCGGGGCAGAGCGGGTCTTATAGGACTCAGTTTTGGGTTGATGGGCTTTTGACCTGGAGTTCCAGACCTGATGCCCTTTGGCCTACCATTCCTCTCTGATCCACACCTTCCCAGGGTAAGACTATTCCCGAGGGAGCTTTAGAAGGCAGGAATTGAAAAAAAAAAAAAGCAGGAATTGCGTGTGCGTGCCACAGCTCTGCCTCTCAGAGATTGTCCTGAGCACCTGCCCTCAGGCAGGGTGGGACGGAGGGCAGAAGAGGCCCAATCTTCAAAATTCCTCGCACCCAGTCCTCAGTGATCTGTTGTTTCTCTTGCAGGTGAAAGGCCCTTCCACTGCAACCAGTGTGGTGCCTCCTTCACCCAGAAGGGGAACCTGCTGCGCCACATCAAGCTGCACTCTGGGGAGAAGCCTTTCAAATGTCCCTTCTGTAACTACGCTTGCCGCCGGCGTGATGCGCTCACCGGCCACCTCCGCACACACTCGGGTCAGTGACCTGCTCAGTGGGAATTGTGGAGCAGGACCTCAGTACCCCCAGGAAATAGAGTTCAGTGACTTCTCTTGTGTTCCGGGAGTTACAGTGTCTGTCACTGAGGAGGGCAGAGCACCCACAGAGCAGATAGGGCCCTGCCTCTCTAACCCCTCATCTGGGCCCCATGGGGAATTTGGGGGACTCTTTGATGAGGTATTTTACATCTGCCACACTCTGTGACTTGGAGCAAAAGGAACATGGGTGATATTCTTGGCTCTTAACGGTCACCCGCCCTTTGTTTTTTAAAGTTCATGCTACTGCCAGAACCATCTGTACCCTACCCCCCATACTTCTGAGCACCAGAAAAACCCTTCCTCACAATTCCATGTGCTCAAGGTCCCACGCCCATCACCCATCATCACCTCCCTCCATGATACCCCAGGTCTTGGACCACCACTGTCTGTCCTCGCCTTGACTTCCCACTGGTTGCTAAAAACATCTACGGGCCTCCAAACTCCAAAGGAAGAAAGGAGGCCTAGGAATTGCCTCTGTTCCCCATCCCAAGAGGTTGTCCCCTTCCCAGAGGCAAGAGCAAGTCACAAGAGTGTCCAGAGGTTAGTGTTTGGATCCGAGCCAGGGGACTGGACTACCCAGTTTTCGTAGCCCCAGCCAAGACCGTCAGAGTCAACATCTCTCCGAGTCTGCTGGGCAGATAGCATTCTGGAAGGATCTTACCAAGTTTTAAGCTTGGCCTTGCGAAGAGACCAGGTGTCAAGCTGGTGGGAAGGAGGAGCTCAAGATTGGGAAAAGATTGGGAAAAGACAGGAGGAAGGGCAGAGGGGAAAAAGTAAGTAGGATCTGTCCTTGGCAACTTTTCTTGCTATTTTTCTCTTTTCCTAAACTCTCTTGGGCCCGGATTTAAAGGGACAGAGCAATCACCTCAGCAGGCTTTCTCCAGCCACCTACCTTGTTCTAGGTTCTCCCACCGTGGAGCTGGCCTTATGATCTCTAAAGCTTTTTGCTTGTCTCCTCATGTGGTCCTCATAACACTTCTGAGGTAGATGGCATTATCCTCCCTTTGCTGACAAGGAAATTGAAGCTCTGGGGGGGAGAAAGGAAAAAAAAAAAAAAACCTGCTGGTCACAGAGCTATTCTATAGCCTTCCTGGACCCCCATTAAGGTTCTGTGTCAAGAATCACACTCCTCCTTAGAAAGGGGCGGCTCCCCCTGCTGGCTTGGAACAAGGATGGCTTGGTCCCAAGAATTGAAACAAAAACAACCGGGCCCCCAGGGTAGATTTTGGATTTTGTTCTGTAGAAGATTATTAGGAACAGAATTAGACACAGGTATCCCACTGGGTGCCATCTCTGTGAGATGCTTTCTATATAACCCGCACCATAAGAGAAAAAGGGTTCCTCTCCCAGATGTTAAATCATTTCCCCAAAAGTCTTGGGTAGATAGGGACCATGACATTCACCTTATCTCCCAAAGACTAGGTTTTACAGAGTAAGGTCGGAATGGCATAGATCAAGGCCCAGTTTAGGTGTTTACGTATCGGGGCCTGGGAGGGTGGTGGTAATTACCTTCTGCCTCCCAGCTCCATAGTAGCAAGATACGTAAAATAAGATTTTTTAAAAACTTTTATTTAGGGGCGCCTGGGTGGCTCAGTTGGTTAAGCGACTGCCTTCGGCTCAGGTCATGATCCCGGAGACCAGGAATTGAGTCCCACATCAGGCTCCCTGCTCGGCGGGAAGCCTGCTTCTCCCTCTCTCACTCCCCCTGCTTGTGTTCCCTCTCTGGCTGTGTTTCTCTCTGTCAAATAAATAAAATCTTAAAAAAAAAATTATTTATTTGTCAGAGAGAGAGAAAGAGAGCACAAGCAGGGCGAGAAGCAGGGAGAGGGAGAAGCAGGCTCCTCGCTGAGCAGGAAGCCCAATGTGGGACTCAATCCAGAACGCTGGGATCATGACCTGAGCCCAAGGCAGATGCTTAACCCACCAAGCCACACGGGTGTCCGAAGATATGTAAAATAAGATATACAATACCTTGTCACTTTTCTCTCTCCTTTCCCAAATATTATCTCTCAAAAGTTGTCTTTAGGGGCACCTACATGGCTCAGTTCATTGAGCATCTGACTCTTGATTTTGGCTCAAGTCATGGACTCAGGGTGGTGAGATCGAACCTTACACTGGGCTCCAGGCTCAGCGAGGAGTCTGCTTCCCCTCCTCCACTCCCACTCACTCTCTCAAATAAGTAAATCTTAAAAAAAAAAAAAAAAAAAAAAAAAAAAAAAAAAAAAAAAAAAAAAAAAAAGTTGTCTTTAAAGAAAATATCCATCTCAGTTTTCCAAACTTCTTTCCTTTAGGAGAAGCAAAAAAAAATTAAAAAAATTTTTTTTGATTTATTTATTTGACACAGAGAAACACAGCGAGAGAGGGAACACAAGCAAGGGGAGTGAAAGAGGGAGAAGCAGGCTTCCCGCAGAGCAGGGAGCCCGAAGCACAACTTGATCTGGGGACTCCAGGATCATGACCTGAGCTGAAGTCAGATGCTTAACGACTGAGCCACCCAGGCACCCCCCCCCCTTTTTTTTCTTTTTTAAGTAATCCTTGCACCCAGCGTGGGGCTCTGAGATTGAGAGTGATCAAGAGTTTCATGCTCAGGGCGACTGGGTGCATCAGTCAGTTAAGTGTCTGTCTTCAGCTCAGGCCATAATCCTAGGGTCCTGCAATCCAGCCCCATAGGGCTCCCTGCTCCCAGCTCACACATAGGGCTCCCTGCTCAGTGGGAGGAGCAGAAGGAGAGGGAGAAGCAGGCTCCCCACTGAGCAAGGAGCCAGACATAGGGCTCATTCCAGGACCCTGAGATCATGACTGAAGCTGAAGGCAGACACTTAACCAACTGTGCCACACAGGCGCCCCTAAATAAATAAAATCTTAAAAAGAGATAAAGTCTACGCTCTTCCAACTGAGCCAGGCAGGCACCCCAGAAACTAAATCCTTATAACTTGTTCTTTTTTTTTTTTCCTAAAGATTTTATTTACTTGACAGAGAAAGAGAGCACAAGCAGGGAAGCTGCAGGCAGAGGGAGAAGAAGAAGCAGACTCCCTACTGAGCAGGGAGCGGGTCGATCCCAGAACTTAGGGATCATGACCTGAGTGGAGGCAGGCGGTTAACCGACTGAGCCACCCAGGCACCCCTATCTTCTTTATTTAAAAAAAATTTTAAAAGACCTTCAAAGTTGATGTTCTCTTCCTTTTACTTATCTCCTTTATTTTCTTCTCTCTTCTTTTATTCTTTTTCTCTTCTCAGAATTTCTCTATCAGTGATGGTTTTTCTGGGGCTCTCCTAGTATCTCAGTGTAGAGAGACAGAAAAATAAGCAGTAAAACCAGGCTAGGGGTGGAGATAGAAGCACAAGTAAAGGTCAGTGAAAACTGCCCCTCCCCACATTGGCAGATCTAAGGGCTCTCATTTCTGTCACCCCAGCCCACCAATTTCCCCCAAACCAAAGCAGATAGGTCAGAAGCAAAAAATCCCCTTGTCTGATAAACAGCCCTTGCACCCCCGCCTGCCACATGGAAAGGTTAAACCACAGTCTGGGCCCCAGAATCTGAGACCCTAGGGTGGGGCCAGTATGCCTGTTAGGGATGTTCCCCTACAAAGTCACTGGCTCCTCCTTCCCTGTGAGCAGCAGTTTGGCCACTGTGAGGCCCAGCCACAGTCCAAAGCTATAGGCCCCGGGTCCCCTCTCTCCTCCCGCGACTGCAAGCTGGTCCCCTTCTCCGTGAAGTGTTACCCATCTGCGCTTGCAGCTGAAGGTAGGGAAGGAAAGATGAGCAGGATTCACTTGAGCCACACCCTTTCCTCCTCCTCTCAGGGTACATTTGCTCCCCGATGGCCTTGCAAAGCCAGGGCACAGGGAGGAGGGACCAATGCCACGTCTCTCCTTTCTCCTCCACAGTCTCCTCTCCCACAGTGGGGAAGCCCTACAAGTGTAACTGCTGCGGCCGGAGCTACAAACAGCAGAGCACCCTGGAGGAGCACAAAGAGCGGTGCCACAACTACCTACAGAGTCTCAGCACTGATGCCCAAGCTCTGGTGGGCCAACCAGGTGGGGCTGTCGGCAGGCCTTGGGGCGGGTGGAGTCCAGGGCAGGGCCAAGAGGGAGTGCAGGGCAAGGATGATTCAGTCCCCTCCACCCAACCACCCTCCCCCCACCAGCAAAAGGATGAGGTCTATGGAGAAAGGCCAGTTCCCTCATCAATCCACCAAGCACTCCAGTTGGTGCAGAGCCCTGTGGCAGGTGCTGCAGGAAGGTCCACGGGTCAGGGAGCTTCTGACCTCTGTCCTCGATCTAAGGAGAGAGAGCGAACACAAGGAAGTATAAAACCAAGGGCCAAATGCATCTAATTGTCCTCAAATTACCTGAAACATTGCTAGGATGAGCTCTAGATAAGAAATGAGCAGAATCCGATTTTCCAGGTATTGGGGATGCCCTTCCTTGGCTACTGCCCAACTGATTTTCACCAGGCAAGGAGTGCTAAGCCAGTGCTACCCCACTTCAGCTGCTACTACTTGTGCCCACCTCCTCCCCTCTAGGTGATGAGATACGTGACCTGGAGATGGTGCCAGACTCCATGCTGCACTCATCCTCGGAGCGACCAACTTTCATCGATCGTCTGGCCAACAGCCTCACCAAACGCAAGCGCTCCACCCCCCAGAAGTTTGTAGGTAAGAGTCCAGCTGGAGAGGAGACATCAGCTGTAAGTCACAGCTCCTCTAAACCTGAGCTCTGGTAGCCATCAGACCAGTTGGGCCTGGAGATCTGATGGAGGGGGACAAGTGGTCTGGTAGGCTCTGGTGTTCAGAATGCATCCCCAGAACAGGAGGGGCATGAAGAGGGAGAGGGTACCTCAAGAGGGCGTCGGGGGCTCTTGTGGTGGTTATAAGAGGAGGAGGGTGAGGGAGCTCAGGTTCTTCCAGGTTTTGAGAACAGCAAGGACTTCCGCCTGTGGCATCTGAGAGAAGGGCCCGGAGAGTCAGAGGGAGGAAGTGTGAGTATGGGGTCCACCCACCTGGCCTTGAGATTCGCTCTCTAGCTTTATAAAGGGCAATGAAGGAAGTGTTAAAGATCAGCAGGGGCTGGGACTGAGTCCTTCCCTACAATTATAGCCTTACGGTGGGGAGTGGCCCCACAGAGGTCCTGACCATGCGGAAGTGAATGACAGCTGGTAAATAATGTTACAGCCATCCCCAGGGTAAGCAAACAAAGAAGTCATCCCAGGGAGACTCGGGAATTCTCCAAACCCAGCTCGGCTGAGATCCTTTCTTCCATAGGTGAAAAGCAGATGCGCTTCAGCCTCTCAGACATCCCCTATGATGTGAACTCGGGTGGCTATGAGAAGGATGTAGAGTTGGTGGCCCATCACGGCCTGGAGCCTGCCTTTGGAGGTTCTCTGGCTTTTGTGGGGGCAGAGCATCTGCGTCCCCTCCGCCTTCCACCTACCAACTGCATCTCGGAACTCACACCCGTCATCAGCTCTGTGTACACCCAGATGCAGCCCCTCCCCGGTCGGCTGGAGCTTCCAGGGTCCCGAGAAGCAGGTGAGGGACCTGAGGACCTGGCTGATGGAGGCCCCCTCCTCTACCGGGCCCGAGGCCCCCTGACTGACCCTGGGGCATCCCCTAGCAATGGCTGCCAGGACTCCACAGATACAGAGAGCAACCATGAAGATCGGGTTGGAGGGGTGGTATCCCTCCCTCAGGGTCCCCCACTCCAGCCACCTCCCACCATTGTGGTGGGCCGGCCCAGTCCTGCCTACGCCAAAGAGGACCCCAAGTCGCAGGAGGGGTTACTGCGGGGCACCCCGGGCCCCTCCAAGGAAGTGCTCCGGGTGGTGGGCGAGAGCGGTGAGCCCGTGAAGGCCTTCAAGTGTGAGCACTGCCGGATCCTCTTTCTGGACCATGTCATGTTCACCATCCACATGGGTTGCCATGGCTTCAGAGACCCTTTCGAGTGTAATATCTGTGGTTACCACAGCCAGGACCGGTATGAATTCTCTTCCCACATTGTCCGGGGGGAGCACAAGGTGGGCTAGCCACCTACTGCCCTCCCCTCAGTCCACCCCTCCCCCTGCCCTACCTATAGGAGTCTAGCTCCGTCCCCACTTCATCCCAAGGAGTTTGGCTCAGTAACCTCCACCACTGGCTACCTGACTTCACACTTGACCCTGATCCCTCACCTATTCTCCTCTACCCTGACTGACTTAAGCATTGTGATGAAACAGGCCTTTTTGCTTATGTTTCTCCTCTTCCTCTTCTCCTCTCATCCCAGCACATCCAGAGTTATTTATTAATATAATTTGTGGATTTTTCTTTTGCTTTTTTCTCTTAACTTTTATCAGTCACTGGCCACCGCCCCACCCGCGGGCCCACAGTCCCCTCTCACCTTAGGCCTAATTTTTCTTTCTTTGATCCAGCTTTCTCTAACAGCCCTCGGGGCAGGAAGCTCCTGTTAGTGGTAAGAGTTCTGAGCTTCTTGTATTAAGTCCTCACCTTTTGCATTATCTAATTCTTTCCTTTTGATGCTGATAGCTCCCTCTGGTCCTACCTGAGCTCTGTGGCATTATATCTCCTCTCTGGGACCCTCTAACCTGGTACCCCATACCTCTTGTGCCCTCTCACATTAGGCAGCTTGCACTATGCTTGAACGAATGAAGAATTTCCTCATTGAGAAGCAGGAGGGGCTGAAGAAATTCTCCCCAGGCACTGTGGGACTGAGGGTCCTCTTGACGTTCCTCTAGTAATATGAGTTCCTCAAAGCCCACTGTTGGGAATCTCCCTCTGGGATGTGATCTATCTCTTCTCTCCTCAAACAACCCCCAACACTGCTACTCTCTTCAGCCTGCCAGTCTACTTAGTGGTGGTTTTTCTCTCCTTGTAGTGCCCCAATTTTATATCCTCAGGGGCCATGGCTAGGTCTACAGTCCTGTCTCTGACATGTTGGGAGCCACAGGTGCCTAACTGGGAACCAGGGCATGGGACGGGGGTGGGTTAAAATTCTTCTCTTTCTCTTCCACCTCTAATCGTCTTCACTCTAGTGACTTTCCTAGGCTCTCAGGGGCTCCTGCCATCCCTCCCCTATGAGAAACTAGTGGGTTGCTGCCTGATGACAAGGGGATATCTCAACCCCTCAGTCATGCTGCCTTCTTCCCTCCTCCTCCACCTGTCCCCCGCAGGAGTCACCCTCATTCCCAGGCTTCTGGGCCCTGTTCTTAGGATCAGTGGCAGGGAGAAAAGGGTGTCTCTTTTCTCTCTTCTAATTTTCAGTATATAACCAAAAATTATCCCAGGACGAGGAAGGGCATTTGCCTCTCACCTCATTCCATTCTTGTCCTGGCAAGAATGGGATGGGCACAACTGAACTGGGGGTCATCCTCTACTGCCCCCTTCTATACTCAGTTCCCAGATGTAGGGCAGGAAGGAGCATGCTCCTCCTGGCTACAGCAGAGACCCCTGGCTTTTTGGGTAACCTAGTTAGTGAGAAAGGGGCAGGAGGAGACCCGGCTTCACTGTGAGTGAAGGTCTCTTTCTACAAGCATTTTCTGCCCAAGGCCACAGCTATCCCATTCTCTGCTTCCTTGAGATTCAAACCAAAGGCTGTTTTTCTATATTTAAAGAAAAAAAAAAAAAGAAAGTAAAAACCAAACACAACACCTCACAAGTTGTAATGCTTGGTCCTTCTCTCTCCTTTTCTCTTCCCTTCCATCTTTCTTTCCATGTCCTTTCCTTATTGGCTCTTTTGCCTCCTACTTTTCTCACTCCCTATCAGGGATAATTCAGGGGGATGGTGAAGGGTTGGCTAAGGAACAGACCTTGGGATGGGGGCTCCTAAGGGCTCTAAGAAGAGTCTACCTTACCCTCTATGGGAAGGGAGACCCTAGGAAAACTTTTCTCCCTTCTTTTTCTCCCCCATTATGTCGTCTCCCTAAGAGAACCAGATTGTCAAGGAGGGGCACTGTAGGTTGATGGTTCCTCCTTGACAATGTAGCAATAAACAGATGCTGCCAAGGGCAGAGGATGGGGGAATTCACTGGGAGGAGAGTGGTCTCTAGAGAAGGGGAGAGCCTTCTCAACAATACCCTAGGGAACCTGCTCCTTCTTCCAGGATGGCAGCAGAACTGAGATTAATATCTAGGGTTTTCCTCAACTGTTCTGATTATTGAGCCCCTTCCTGTTAGACCTACCCCTTACCACCTCTTCTGTGTCTGCTGTGTATTTGGTGACACCTCATAAGGACTAGTCCCTTCTGGGGTACCAGAGCCTTAGGGTGCCCCCATCCCCTCCCCCAGTCAGCTCTGGCACCTGCAACCTCCTGGAACATGAAGGACTATGCTCTGAGGCCGTACTCTGAGCCCATGAGAGCAGAGACTGGAAGGGCAAGACCAGGTGCTAAGGAGGGGAGAGAAGGGCACTCTGTCTCTCTCCAGACCATCACTGCACTTTAACCAGGGTCTTAGGTACAAAATCCTACTTTCCAGAGCCTTCCAGCTCTGGAACCTCAAACATCCTCATGCTCTCTCCCAGCTCCTTTTGCATAAAAAAAAGTAAAGAAAAAAAAAAAAAAACAAACATTGAAACCCACATGGAGAAAAGAGGTGTTTTCCTTTTATATTGATATTCAAAACCAACACCACACAAGAAAATTTCTAAAAAGACACTTTTCCAGGCCTTTGTTTTTTTGTGTCCATGTCCAAGCTGCAGATGGGATTTTGTAATACTTTCAGCAGCTTCTTTCCTTGTGTACATAATATATATATATTATATATATTTTTAATCAGAAGTTATCAAGAACAAAAAGAAAAAAAATAAAACAGAAGCAAGTGCAATACCACCTCTCCTCTCTCCCAGGGTTTCATTTGTAGCTTATGCTTGGTGTCTCCCTTGGACCTTACCCTTTCACCTCCCCTATTCCTTTGGTTCTCCCTCCCCCTTTTTTTAAAGAGTTTTTCTCCTTTCTCAAGGGGAGTTAAACTGGCTTTTGAGACTTATTGCTGCAAAGCATTTTGTATATGTAATATATTGTAAGTAAATATTTGTGTAACGGAGATATACTACTGTAAGTTTTGTACTGTACTGGCTGAAGGTCTGTTATAAATAAACATGAGTAATTTAACACCTCTGGTTGTTTTTGCAGACTTTGCTGTAATTTTCTGCTGGGAGGGAGGGGAATGTCCTTGCTGCACATTGTACCAACTACTAAATGTTTTGAAGGCAAACAAATCTAAGACTAAGAGAAAGCCAAACAAGAATGCGCACACTGGGGGCACCTGAGTGGTTCAGTTGGTTGGGCGACAACCTTCGGCTCAGGTCATGTTCCCAGAGACCCGGGATTGAGCCCCAAATCAGGCTCCCTGCTCAGCAGGAAGCCTGCTTCTCCCTCTCTCACTCCCCCTGCTTGTGTTCCCTCTCTAGCTGTATTTCTGTCAAATAAATAAATAAAATCTTAAAAAAAAAAAAAAAGAATGCTCACACTGTTGCTACAGAACAGAATTTTCAACCTACAGCATGGAAAGTGGAGATTTTCCTACCAGGAGTGCCTTCAGGATAGGGAAAGCCCAACTTAACTGTCCATCCAAAGCAGAGGTCCATCAAACATTTTTTCAGTACCTCCACGATATGCAAAACACATTATTTGGCCAAGGAAATGCAAGTTACAGTAACATGAATGATGATGATAGGTCTATAGGGTCTACCCCTTTTTGAGCTTAAGTGCCAAGCACTGCCAAGTATTCATGTAATTGTAGAAACCACCTAAAAGTGAATGATCTACCTAAGAGTGAATGAGCCACCATCACTAGTGAAGAAATAAAAGCCCAAGAGAGAATAAACAACTTATCAGAGACTCATGAGCCAATAAACGTTAAAACCCAGATTTGAGGGGCGCCTGGGTGGCTCAGTTGGTTAAGCGACTGCCTTCGGCTCAGGTCATGATCCTGGAGACCTGGGATCGAGCCCCACATCGGGCTCCCTGCTCGGCAGGAGGCCTGCTTCTCCCTCTCTGAGTCCCTCTGCTTGTGTTCCCTCTCTAGCTGTGTTTCACTCTGTCAAATAAATAAATAAAATTTAAAAAAAAAAAACAACCAGATTTGACCCCAAGGGTGTGTTATTCCAAAGCCTGTGCCCATACCTTTACCTAAGGGAATGCAGCTGCTGAAACTTCTAGACTACAAAAATCCAAAAAGCCAAGACAGGGACATTAACTTGGTTCTGTCTTAAATGTTGACTATTTTCTGTTCTCTATCTCATTGTCGGTCCATACACTAATGCCTGCCTTCTGTTTTCCATGAGACTATATTGAAGTGAAAATTGAAGATACTTGCATGTAAAGTCTATCATTTCTCCTAACCCATTAACACTAACAAACTCAAACTTGAGACCATGAATCTAGTAGTTCTGAAGCAAAATCAAAAGTTGGAAAATAAACTTCAACCCCAGTAAAGTGGATTAGAGGTTAAAGGAAACCATGATGGGTTTCTTTTGAAAGTGACTGGTGTTCAGACTCCAAAATGACTCATGAATGAATGAATGGTTGGTCTCCACCTGTACCATCTTGCGTCTGAATTCTGGGAGGTCCCCTTGACATTCTAGTTTTTTCAACTTTGGAGACAACGGGGTGGTTGACTGCCCACGGATAGCACTCCTGCTCAAAGCTAAAGACTTTCTCAAGGGTCTTCAAAGGTAAATGGAGCTTATGTGTAGGAAAGTATATTTCAGTTCAGGGCCAGACTCAATTGAGTGGTGAAATCACTTCAGTGGGGCTTGATAACATTTATTGAAATAAAGTAGAAAACTGAACATATCATTGCACCTTATATCCTAAGGGCAAGTACTGTTTCATGAAGTTGTATTTCAGTTTCGTACGTTTGCATTTGTATTCAGAGCCAATGTAAAACATATTTCTGCTATGAACCAGAGTCAAAATCATTGAAGTTACTGTTCCAGATTTAATATCTCCAGCCATTTTTTTGTAAGGCATAGTGTGGAGCCAGGACACCACTTACTAACTCTGTGATTTTCAGCAACCTCAGTGTTTCAATCTGCAAAGGGAGGATAATAATAATAATACCTATTTATAGGCTTGTTGAAGGTAAAATGAGTTAATATTTACAAAGCGCTTACTACAGTGCCGCTATGCTAACAGGATCCAGGGATGTAATAAATGAATGAATGAATGAATGAATGAATGAATGAATAAGAAACAGCGCTAACGCCCATGTACTTGCCCATGGCCCTTTTGTCCATACTGGAAGGAGAAATTAACACAATGTTTTGTTCCCCGCCCCTGCCCTAGTCTTCCGTTTCTCAATCCTACACCAAGTAACAATATTGTCAGGGAAACGAGCCGAGAGCGTCCCCCGGTGGCACAGCGCCGCCTTCGGTCTGAGTTTGGGCGCTAAAGGCCCGCCAGCTTCGCACTACAACTCCCAGGCATCTCCCGGACTCTGACCTCCGAATGGAAGCGCGACTTGTGATCCTTGAGCGGGCAACTTCCGCGCATAACGTCGCAAAAACCGGATAATGACAACGCTCAGAATTACTTCCGGGGTAGGGAGTACCCGCGTGGGGCTTGGTGGGAGACGTATAACCCTAATTTTCTTCCGCCAGCCGGCTAAGTAGTCCCATGGTCGCTTTCTACCACGGATAACAAAACCCAAGAGGCGCCTTTCTATCCTTACATTTCAGCGTAAAGGCTGAATAATAAAGAAAATTTGAGTAAAGTGGCTTGCCGCTTTCGCTGTACGTCTCCTAAATAGTCTTCCTGTGGGCGCGTAGGGATCTCGTGCTATATAGGAGAGTAGGGCCCGGCGCTACATTCTTTCTCGGGTCCGGCTTCCAAGATGGTGAGTAGTGGCGCGTGGTGAGTGCTGGGGGTCCGTGTGGGGGCCTGAAAGGAGCAGATTCTGAGGTTGTGGGGATTTGGAAGCCTGGACCATAGTGGAGAGCACACAGAGTGTGTATTTGCTTCGAGCTTGGAGGGATGTGCGGAGGTGCTGAAGGTCTGAGTAGAGCCATTCTGGGCGCTGCCGGCGCGATTGTAGCCGGTAGGGGGCTGAAGTCGGGGAAGCTGCATCACCTTTGTAACAGCACTTTCTTTCTGATTAAGACCAAGAAAAGAAGGAATAATGGTCGTGCCAAAAAGGGCCGCGGCCACGTGCAGCCTATTCGCTGCACCAACTGCGCGCGTTGTGTGCCCAAGGACAAGGCCATTAAGAAGTTCGTTATTCGGAACATAGTAGAGGCTGCCGCCGTCAGGGACATTTCTGAAGCGAGTGTTTTCGACGGTGAGTGTTTCCGGCACAATCCCCTCCGCCTGCAGGTTTTTTGTTTGTTTGTTTGTTTGTTTTCCACCTGCATGTTCTGTTCGTTAAAGCGTTTCGGGCGCGTCCCAGGCAATTTCTGCGGGCCTCTGGGATTCCTATTGGTAAAAGAGACCGGTACTTTTGCTTCGTTTGTTTAAACGTCGGACAGAGGGGTTCTTGTGCGATAGTGCAGTTGAGTCTTGATTTGTGGTTACCTGTTCAGAGGATGAGAGTGCAAAAGCGCTTGTATCAGCATTTGTGGAACACTAGCTATGGTAAATGTCGCACCCTTTCTGGATTGTCGAACACTCGAAAATTTTTTATAAGGATGTGCAGATTAAGTCTCCAGAATGTTTCAGTAACAAGGGTGGTCTCATTTGGTCAAGGGTAATACTTGGAGCGGTGTGTTTTCTGTTATTTTTACTATTTCTTTTTCTTAACACAAATTAGTTTTCATAGGTAAGCGGAAGGGGCCCAGAAGCAGGCATAAAATTGGTGTAAGTGCTGAAGAAACTGGATTGTTGGTTTATTGCCAGTAGGCTGTGGATTTGGTACCTGTGGTGACAAGGGTTAGTAGGGAACTATGCCTTTGTGAAAATGTACATGTGTCAAGTTATCAGAAACTGATGGCTGCTTTGGAAATAGAACTTCCTAGATATTCCTGAGAGACACTTAAGTAGGTTTATTTTTGACTGGTACAATGACAGAACAAGTGGAATGTGGTATGTAATACCTACTGTTAATGCCTCTTTCTGTTTCTTAGCCTATGTGCTTCCCAAGCTGTATGTGAAACTACATTATTGTGTGAGTTGTGCCATTCACAGCAAGGTAGTCAGGAATCGCTCTCGTGAAGCCCGGAAGGACCGAACACCTCCACCCCGATTTAGACCTGCAGTAAGTATCTTTATTTCTTGTGTTTTTTAAACATTTTATTGAAGAGGGTGGAGCACAAGCAGGAGGAGAGGAAAAAACAGGCCCCCTGGTGAGCAGGGTGCCTGGCACAGGGCTGGATCCCAGGACCCTGGGATCATGACCTGAGCTGAAGGCAGGTGCTTAACCCATTGAGCTACCCAACCACCCCCACGGTAATTATCTTTAAAAAAGAGATATGGAAGCCAGAGGGGTTAGAATCTGTTTCAGATGGCATAATGTGGTCATCCACATTGACCACTTTTCCATGCATGTATGGCTCAGATGCATTGTTAGTGATGGGAGGGTAGTAGTCAAGGTCTTTGAGGGGAGACTTTTTTGTTAACATTTTTAAATAATTTACTGTCCTGTCCTTTCAGGGTGCTGCCCCGCGACCTCCACCAAAGCCCATGTAAGGAGCTAAGTCCCTAAGGAAGGAAGAAGAGCTGTTCTCCCCGCAAAAAATAAATGGCGATTATACTTTACATAGCATGTTGAGTATGTTTTTTCAGTGTGGGAGTTGTATATGTCATGGGGACTGTAATTACCCAAGTGTGGAGTACCACATAGTCTTTTCATGGGGAAGAAAGTTTATCCCTGTAAGCAAAACCTCAACTTGGGTTTCCTTTGTATCTGTGTTCTTGGCTTGCCCAACTTGCATAGCTGTGAGGGGGGTGGTAATGCACCTGCGGGTGTTAGGTTAATGCCACCTTGCTAGAAGATTAACTTGGTGTCTTAAAAATAGGGGTAAGGAACTACAAGGGTCAGGAAAAAGTGAGGAGCACATCAGTAGACAATTTTTGGACTGAGGTGTAGCTAACCCTGGTGGTGGACACAAAGACCTTGGGATCATGGCCTGAGCCAATGACAGAAGATTGAGCCATCCAGGTGCCCCTCTCTTTAAAATCCTTAAAAAAAAACATTTCAGGGGGCGCCTGGGTGGCTCAGTTGGTTGAGCGACTGCCTTTGGCTCAGGTCATGATCCCCGAGACCTGGGATCAAGCCCCGTATTGGGCTCCCTGCTCGGTAGGAGGCCTGCTTCTCCCTCCTCTCTCACTCACTACCCTCTCTCGCTGTGTTTCTCTCTGTCAAATAAATAAAATTAAAACATTTCAGGGCGCCTGAGTGGCTCAGTGGGTTAAAGCCTCTGCCTTCAGCTCAGGTCATGATCTCAGGGTCCTGGGATGGAGGCCTGAGTATGGCTCTATGCTCAGCAGGGAGCCTACTTCCTCCTCTGCCTGCCTCTGCCTATTTGTGATCTCTCTGTCAAGTAAATAAAATCTTTAAAAAAAAAAAAAAGGCAGAGGGAGGAGTTCCTGGGTGGCTCAGTTGGGGTGTTGGTTTTGGTTCTGGTCATGATCTCAGGGTTGACAGATGGAGCTCTTCCCTCAGTGTGGAGTTTTGTTTATCCCTCTCCCTATGCTCTCCTTCCCCCAAGCACATGTTCACTCGCTCACTGGCTATCTCCAAGTCAGAGCAGTTAGCTAAATCCCAGGACCCCAGGATTATGACCTGAGCTAAAGGCAGATACTTAATGACTAAGCCACGCAGATAACCCATCGGGGTTTTTTTTGTTGTTTTTTTTTAAAGATTTTATTTATTTATTTGACAGAAACACAGCTAGAGAGGGAACAAAAGCAGAGGGACAGAGAGGGAGAAGCAGGCCTCCCGCGGAGCAGGAAGCCCAATGCGGGCCCGATCCCGGGTCTCCAGGATCATGACCTGAGCCGAAAGCAGTCGCCCAACCAACTGAGCCACCCAGTCGCCCCCCATCGTTTTTTTTGAAATAGGTTTTAAATGGCTCTCCCAGGACTGGGAGTTGAAAAGTTGATCTGTGGGCACCTGGGTGGCTCAGTCAAGTGTCTGCTTTTGGCTCACGTCATGATCCCAGGGTCCTGGGATGGAGCCCCACATTAGGCTCCCTGCTTGGCAGGGGGCCTGCTTCTTCCTCTCCCATTCCCTGCTTGTGTTCGCTCTCTCTTGCTGTGTCTGTCAAAATCTTTAAGTGAATCAAAAATAAAGTTCATCTGTGCTTTTTTAAAGGTCTTATTTTGGGAGCACCTGAGTGGCTCAGTTGTTAAGCATCTGCCTTTGGCTCTGGTCATGGTCCCAGGTTCCTGGGATTGAGCCCTGCATCAGGCTCCCTGCTCAGCGGGAGGCCTGCTTCTCCATCCCACTTCTCCCCTGCTTGTGTTCCCGCTCTAGAAGCCTCTCTGTCAAATCTTTAAAAATTAAAAGTAATTGGGGCGCCTGGGTGGCTCAGTTGGTTGGGCGACTGCCTTCGGCTCAGGTCATGATCCTGGGGACCCGGGATCAAGCCCTGCATCGGGCTCCCTGCTCGGCGGGAAGCCTGCTTCTCCCTCTCAGTCCCCCTGCTTGTGTTCCCTCTCTTGCCTTGTTTCTGTCAAATAAATAAATAATAAAAATCTTTTAAAAAAAAAAAAGTAATCACACCCAGCATGGGGCTTGAACCCACAACCTCTCAAGATCAAGAGTCACATGCTTTCCTGATTTGTGCTTTTTTTTTTTTTTTTTTGAGAGCAATAGTGGGAGAGTGGCAGAGGGAGGGACAAGCCAGATGCTCCCTGAGCAGCTCTCTTCCAGAACTTTGAGATCATGACCTAAGCCAAGTCAGACACTTAAACCACTTAACCCACTGAGCCATCAGGGTTCCCCATGTTTGTGCTTTTTTTTTTTTAGATTTATTTGACAAACACAGGGAACACAAGCAGGGGGAGCAAGAGAGGGAGAAGCAGGCCTCCCGAGCCACAAGGAGCCTGATGCTGATAAGGCTCCCGATCCTGGGCGTCCGGGACCATGACCTGAGCCAAAGGCAGACGCTTAACTGAGCCACCCAGGTTCCCCAAGTTTGCGCATTCCTTTTTTTTTTTTTAAGGTTTTATTTGACAGAAACACAGCCAGAGAGGGAACACAAGCAGGGGGAGTGAGAGAAGGAGAAGCAGGCTTCCTGCCGAGCAGGGATCCTGATGTGGGACTCCATTCTGGGTCTCCGGGATCATGACCTGAGCCAAAGGTGGTCCCTTAACCAACTGAGCCACCCAGGCGCCCCAAGGTTTGTGTATTCTTAAAGTGTGATCCTGGGGAACTAGCTGACTCAGTGTGCAAGTCAGTCTTGGGGTTGTAAGTTCAAGTCCCACAATGGATGTAGAGATCACTTAAAATCTTAAAAATGTGGGCGCCTGGGTGGCTCAGTTGGTTGAGCAACTGCCTTCGGCTCGGGTCATGGTCCCGGAGACCCCGGATCGAGTCCCACATCAGGCTTCCTGCTCAGCGGGAAGCCTGCTTCTCCCACTCTCACTCCCCTTGCTTGTGTTCCCTCTATGGCTGTGTTTCTCTCTGTCAAATAAATAAAATCTTTTAAAAAAAAAAATCTTAAAAATGTGATCCTATCTCCAGGGTGTATACATGCCAGAGCCTAACACAACGGAGAATTGGTTGAGCAATTTCTCTACTTGCAGATAATCCCAAATTCGTTGAGATTTTGGAGTGCCAGAGATGGCAAAAGGGACTGTCTTGTGCTTCAGGCTCTAAAGTAGCCCCATTCCACCTCCCAACCCAACACCTTTTGCAAATAACTCAAACCTTGCCTTGTCTGATGGGCAGCCAGGACATCATTTCCATGTAGGAAGAGGCCATATGTCATGCCGTTAGAAGTGGACCACAGGTCAGCTGTGGTTCTGTAGATGTTTGGACAAAAAATGAAGGGCCTGCTCTGCTAAGCTATTGTGGACTACAGTTCTAGTGATTGGTCACAAAAAAGGTAGTATAGACATCTGAGTCTCCCATCTCCCACTCCCAGCTACTTTGGATTTATTAGGTGGGGAAAAGTTAGTTGCAATCTCAGCACCTCCCTAACTTTCTGAAGTGTCCTCCAATCTCAATGTATAAAGTATTTAAGTCAGGTAGAAATCTCTTGGCTATTCCAGTCTCTGGTCCAATGCCTGCCTTTGAGGTAATTGTATTTGAAGTCAATTCCCTGTGCTAATCAGGATTCATCAATGTCCTGGACCACTCTTTGCCTCAACCCTAAATTCTGTACTTCGTTTTATTTTTGCCTATGTTTCCATAACTTATCATGTAAGAGAACAGAATTATTCATTGTCTATCACACTAGGTTAATATCTTGCTTCTTTATATACTTAGTTTATACATTTAGTTTACTCTTTCAGTAACTATTAGGTATAGAGGGGTGTTTATTTCATAGGCATTAATAAGCTAATAGGTTTGTCAAAGGAAGCTAAGCCAGTTGATAAAAAACAGACAAGGATCTAGATTTGTTCATTTATTCAATAAGAATTGCTTGCCAATATGTTTGGCACTTAGTTTCTCAGTCCAAGTCTCCCATTAAACAGCTGTCACGTTAAGAACATAAGAGAGTGAACTCTTAGATATAAATCTTACCTCTGATAATTCTAGCTATGTGACCTTGGATGAGTTACCTAACATCTCCAACCACTTTCTTTTTCTTATTTTTTAAATTATTTTTTTAAGGAGGCTCCATGCCCAGTGAAAACTGAGATAAGAGTCCTGTGTTCTACCAACTGAGCTAGCCAGGCACCCCTCTTCAATTTTCTAATTTAGGTGATCATTCCTATTTCACAGTATTTTTGTGAGGTTTAAGTGGTATAAAACAATCACTTATTCAAGAAATATTTACTGAGTACCTACAATAAGTCACCCATATCTAAATACTGAAGATATTAGCAGTGGCCAAGATAAAAATACATAGAGCTTACATTTTAGTGAGGGAGCAATGTGAGAGGGGGATCGGGTGTAAAGGACTGTAGCTTATTTAAAATGGCCTTATGTCTATAAGGTTGATAATACTTGTTTAGAAAACTAAAGAAAGGGCTCCCTGTTCTCCCTCTGCTTCTGCCTGCCACTCCCCCTGTTTGTGCTGTCTATCTGGCAAATAAAATCTAAAAAAGAAAAAAAATAAAGAAAAAGCAAGCTGTCTGGATAAATGGGGAAAGAGCTTCCTAGCCGGGAGAATAGCAAGTGCAAATGTCTTCAGGAAAAAGTATGCCTGGTATGTCACAGAAAATACAAGGCAGTCTGGCTAAATTCAAGTGACCTAGGGGAAAGTGGTTCATATCTATCATACTTTATATAAAAACCTTGAGACCTGGAGCACCTGGGTGGCTCAGTTGGTTAAGCGACTGCCTTCGGCTCAGGTCATGATCCTGGAGACCTGGGATCTAGCCCCACATCGGGCTTCCTGCTTTGGCAGGAAGCCTGCTTCTCCCTCTCTCAGTCCCTCTGCTTGTGTTCCCTCTCTAGCTATGTTTCTCTCTGTCAAATAAATAAATAAAATCTTTTTAAAAAAACCTTGAGACCTTACCTGCTTTGGAATTTGTTTTGACTTTATTTTTTTTTTTAAGATTTTATTTATTTATTTGACAGAGAAACACAGCTGGAGAGGGAACACAAGCAGGGGGAGTGAGAGAGGGAGAAGCAGGCTTCCCGCCAAGCAGGGATCCTGATATGGGACTCAATCCCGGGTCTCTAGGCTCATGATCTGGGCCGAAGGCAGACGCTTAACGACTGAGCCACCCAGGTGCCCCCCCCTTTTTTTTAATCACCAAAATGATTTTTACCACCAAAAGTGATACTACCTAAAGTCATCCCATATATGTCCATTGGAAATGTCTCCTGAGTTGTAAGTTTATAAGGTCAGGGACAATGTGCAGATGGTCAATTATATTACCTGACATACGGCAGGTGCTCAACATTTGTGGATAACTATCCTGGGCTTATTGAAAAGTGAGGAATGGGGGCGCCTGGGTGGCTCAGTTGGTTGAGCGACTGCCTTCGGCTCAGGTCATGATCCCGGAGACCCGGGATCAAGTCCCACATCGGGCTCCCTGCTCGGCAGGAAGCCTGCTTCTCCCTCTCTCACTACCCCTGCTTGTGTTCCCTCTCTCGCTGTGTTTCTCTGTCAAATAAATAAATAAAATCTTTAAAAAAAAAAAAAAGAAAAGTGAGGAATGAATGAAATAATCTCCTTTGTGTGAATAAAAATCACCTCTGCCAATTGGATAAATTACATTCTTAATCCTACCTCCACAAAGCAGGATTTAAAGATCTTGAGTGTATAGGGCACCTGGATGGCTCAGCTGGTAGCGAATGTGATTCTTGATCTTAGCGGTCCTGAGTTCCAGCCCCATGCTGGGTATAGAGTTTACCTAAAACAACAACAACAACAAAGATCTTGAGGATAGAGTTTGGGAATCTGCATTTTAATAATATCCCCAATGATTAAGATACAATGGGTCTACAGATGATACTTTGAAAAATATTAAAGAATTGTACTAGACAAGAAGAATATGTGTGCTTGGTTTGCTCTAGTTTGGGAATAAAAACATGGAACTTACAGTGTTACTTCAGTCATGATTTATTTTGGTGGATGAAGGAACCCAAGAACAGTTGGGAGAGAGGGGAAGCCAAAAAAGAATTGATTGGGAAAAATAAAGGTGGCTGAGGGACTTAGGGTGTTGAGCAAGAGGGCAAGGTCAAAAGGCATAGAGGAAGTGGTAAAACATATAATGAAATATTTAAGACCTACAACAAATATTTAGATACCACCTCCCAGCTTAAGAAAGAAAGGGTTACCTGTAGAGTTGGATCTGTCTGTGAACTCCCCACTGATTGCATCCCACTCTCCCTCTGAGTGGTAACCACTACACTGAAGCTAACTTCATCATTCACATGAATTTCTTTGTACCGATACTATGTGTGTGTGTATCTTCACATTTTACATCCAAGTGAAAATGTTAAGTAGACAGTTGGATATCAAGGTTTGGAGTTTAAGGCCGGAAATAAAAATTTGGGTATCGTCACTTTATAATTGGAATGGAATAGGCATCTGGGCAATGGAAAGTGAGTAGGTTAGGAAGTACAGTCTGATGTAGTGTGATTGCTGAGTAGCACTTGAGGTTAGAGGGCAGGAATTTAAAGTTAGACCAGTCGCCATGATTTCATATTTTTTCTCCAGCTCTTCAACTGTATGAGTATAAATCCAAAATGGATAGAGAATTGGGGCCCCTGGGTGGCTCAATTGGTTAAGCATATGAGCCTTGATTTTGGCTCAGGTCATGATCTCAGGGTCGTGAGATCCAGCCCTGAGTCAGGGTCTAGGCTGAGCATGGAGCCTGCTGCCGATTCTTTCTCCCTCTCCCCCTCAACTCGTGCACACTTTCCCTCTCAAAACAAAACAATGGTTAGAGTATTGGATTTAGCCAGAGCTGTGGGTTAGCCAAATGAGCACACTAAAGTGAGGGGGAAAAAGAATTGAGAGTATATTCCTGGGAGTGATTATAATGACTGACCATGGAAGTTAAGGTATAAGAAGGAAGGATAAGGCATGGGGAGGATGAGGCCCAAAGGAAAGGGGGTATGACCAACAGGTTTCAATTGTGGTTGGTGTTAATGACAGTAGAGCTTGTAAAACAGGAGGTAAGAGAGTCACGTATTTAAAATGGAAACTATAGGGTGGCTGGGTGGCTCAGTGGTTAAGCATCTAACTCTTGGTTTCAGGTTGTGGTCTCTGGGTCATAAGATTAAGTCCTGTGTTAGCAGGGAGTCTGCCTAAGGATTCTCTCTTCCTCCCCCTCTGCCTCTCCCCCCTTCTCTCTTTCTCTCAAATAAATAAAATCTTACAAATAAATAAAACAGGGGCACCTGAGTGGGTCAGTCATTAAGCATCTGCCTTTGGCTCATGTCATGATCCCAGGGTCCTGGGATGGACCCCCACATCCGGATCCCTACTTGAAGGGGAACCTGCTTCTCCCTCTCCCTCTGATGCTTCTTCCTCTTCCTCTGATGCTCCTCCTACTTATGCTCTCTCTCAAATAAATAAAATCCTTAAAATGAATGAATGTGTGAATAAATAAAGAAATACATACATATATAATTAAATAAAACTATGGAGTGTTTTCAGTAACTGGTCAAGGGTCCTTTGGAAGAGTCAGGTTTGAAGGTAGGGAGGCGCCACCAATAAATAAAATCTTAAAAAAAAAAAAAGTGTTTTTTTTTTTTATCTTGCTTCTTTGTAATCTCACATCCTTTCACTCCAGGCCTCCTCCCAAGGCCACCACTAATCCACTCTTGTCACCATAAATTAGTTTACATTTTTCTAGAATTTTACATAAATTAAATCATACAATATATACTTTTTAAATGCTACCTTTTTGCATTCAGTGTAATTATTTTGAGATTCGTCATTGTTGCATGATTGCTTTTTATTGCTGAATAGGATTTCATTGTATGGATGGACCACAGCTTGTTTATCCATTGATCTGTTCATGGACACTTGCATATGTTTCTAGTCTTTGGCTATTATAAAACTGCTCTAGGGGCGCCTAGGTGGCTCAGTTGGTTGAACAACTGCCTTCAGCTCAGGTCATGATCCCGGAGACCCAGGATCGAGCCCCACATCGGGCTCCCTGCTCGGCAGGAAGCCTGCTTCTCCCTCTCTCACTCCCCCTGCTTGTGTTCCCTCTCTTGCTGTCTCTTTCTCTCTGTCAAATAAATAAATAAAATCTTTTAAAAAAAAAAAAGATCTGGGTGGTCTGGGCAGTAGGGGGTCTTGTCAGGGCAGTCACCATCACCTGAAGGGTGGTTTGGGGATTCATCTGAGTTAAGGAGAGAGCTGGAAAGAAGAGCGTAGGATAAAATGTAAGACAAAGGTTAGTGAGTATAAGCAGGTGGACGGACAGTAAAGGCTTGGTCATGGGGTCTAGCTGGTGACGATAGTGCTATCTCATTATGGCTCTAATTCATTTTTGCATAATAACTAATGATGTTGAACAATTTTTCAGGTGCTTAATTGCCAAATGTATATCTTTTTGGTGATATGTCTGTTCGAATCTTCTGCCCATGTTTTTAAAATCAGTTTGCTAATTTTTATTGAGTTTTTGTTTTGTTTTGTTTTGTTTTGTTTTTAAGTGATCTCTATACCCGACCTAGGGGTTAAACTTACAACATTGAGATCAAGAGTTGCATCCTCCACTGACTGAGCCAGCCAGGTACCCCTTTATTGAGTTATGAGAGTGTTTTGTTCTTTTTTTTTTTAATTATTTAAAAAACCTACGGTTTTATTGAGGGGAGGTTTTGCTTGTGGGGTTTTTTTGTTTTTTGGTTTTTTAAATATTTTATTTATTATTTGTTTGGGAGAGAGAGAGAACACACGCAGTGGGAGTGGCAGACTGAGGGAGAGGGAGAAGCAGGCTCCCAGCTGAGCAAGGAGCTGAGGAGGAGTTTAATCCCAGGATGCTGGGATCATGACCCCAGCCAAAGGCAGACATTTAAGGGACTGAACCACTCAGGAATCCTGGGAGGGTTTTGTCTTTGTTTTTGTTTTTGAGAGTTCTTTATTCTGAATGCAATTTATTTCTTAGATATGTGATTTGCATAATTTTTTCTTCCAGTTTGTGACTTACCCTTTTATTCTCTTTTTTTTTAAGATTTTTTTTTTTAATTTATTCATTTGACAGAGAGAGAGATCACGGGCACGCAGAGAAGCAGGCAGAAAGGAGGAGGGAGGCTCCCCGCGGAGCAGAGAGCCCAATGCAATGAGGGCCTCTGTCCCAGGACCCTGAGATTATGACCTGAGCCAAAGGCAGAGGCTTTAACCCACTGAGCCACCCAGGCGCCTTCCTTTTATTCTCTTAACAGTGTCTACTGAAAGTAGAAGTTACTAATTTTGTTGAAACGAATTTACTTTCTTTTATAGATCATGCTTTTGGTATTGAATCTAGGATAGTTTCTTTATTTCAATTTCAGAGTTCTTCTCCTGAAGGTTTATAGTTTTAGGTCTGTGATGCACTTTAATTTTTGTATCTAGTATGAAATGGATCAAAATTCCCTTTTTTTTTTTTTTGCTTATGGATTTCCAATTGTTCCAGTGTCCAATTGTTGAAAAGACTATCCTTTTTCTATTGAATTGTCTTTGCACTTTTGTACAACATCAATTGACTATATATTTGTGGGACTATTTCTAGACTTCATTCTGTTCCATTGATCTGTTTGTCTATCTTTATACCAATATCATTATCTTTTTTTTAAAAGATTTTATTTATTTGTTAGAGAGAGAGAGTGAACACAAGCAGGGGAGCAGCAGACAGAGGGAGAAGCAGGCTTCCTGCTGAGCAAGGAGTCTGATAAGGTACTCAATCCCAGGACTCTGGGAGCTTGACCTGAGCCCAAGGCAGATGCTTAACAGCTGAGCCACCCAGGTGTCCCCTCAATGTCATTATCTTTTTTTTTTAAAGATTTTATTTATTTGTTTGACAAATAGGCAGAGAGGCAGGCAGAGAGAGAGGAGGAAACAGGCTCCCTGCTGAGCAGAGAGCCCGATGTGGGCCTCGATCCCAGGACCCTGAGATCATGACCTGAGCTGAAGGCAGAGGCTTAACCCTCTGAGGCACCCAGGCACCCCAGGCACTGCCAGTTTTGTCCTCTGGCACTTTATACAAAAAAAAGAAAGGGAGGGAGGAAGGAAGGAAGGAAGGAAAGAAAGAAGGAAGGAAGGAAGGAAGGAAAAGAAAGAGAAAGAAAAGAGAAAGAAGGAAAGAAGGTAAGAAAAATGAAGGAAGGAAGGAAGGAAGGAAGGAAGGAAGGAAGGAAGGAAGGAAGGAAGGAAGGAGAAAGAGGGGCGCCTGGGTGGCTCAGTTGGTTAAGCGACTGTCTTCAGCTCAGGTCATGATCCCGGAGTCCTGGGATCGTGCCGCCACATTGGGCTCCCTGCTTAGTGGGAAGCCTGCTTTGCTTCTGCCTCTCTCATTCCCCCTGTTGGTGTTCTCTTTCTCACTGCCTCTCTCTCTCTTTCTGTCAAATAAATAAATAAAATCTTTAAAAATAAAAAAACTTGGGGCACCTAGGTGGCTTAGTTGGTTGGGCGACTGCCTTCGGCTCAGGTCATGATCCCGGAGACCTGGGATCGAGCCCCACATCGGGCTCCCTGCTCGGCGGGAAGCCTGCTTCTGAGCTCTCTCACTCCACCTGTTCCCTCTCTGGCTGTGTTTCTCTCTGTCAAATAAATAAAATCTTTAAAAAAAAAAAAGCTGCCACTTTTTAAAAAATAAATAAATAAATAAAAATTAAAAATTAAAAAACTTTTTTATTTATTTGAGAGAGAAAGAGCAAGAGCAGGGGGAGGGGCACAAGGGAGAGGAGCAAAGAGACTTGGCCAGCAGGCCAGTCCCAGGACCCCGAGATCATGACTGGAGCTGAAGTTAGTTGCTCAACCAACTGAGCCACCCAGGTACCTCTGTTTTCTACTACCCTTATAAAATTTAATAAAAGTGTAAAATACAGTGAAATTATGGTTTTCCTTTAAGTAGGCAGAATCCTTTCTTCAAGTGAGCATCTCTTAGAAGCTTAGTATTGTAACTGGTTAAAGTTTGCTTTTGCTGAAGCAGGATGTGTATGTGTCTTTGAGGTGCTCACACCCTTCTCCACTTCTGTTCCTACCCCCCAAAACCCTGAAACACCTCCAGGCTTCCAGGAGCACAGTTAGAAAAATACTGGGAAAAAAGGAAGGAAGGGAGGAAGGAAGGGAGGGAGGAAGGAAAGGAGGGAGGGAGGGAGGGAGGAAGGAAAGGAGGGAGGGAGGGAGGGAGGAAGGAAGGAAAAGGAAGGGGAGAGAGGGAAAAAAAGTAAGAAAGGGCAAATATATAATGTGCAAAAGCACTGGTGTGGAGAGCTGAGCATAGAAAAGCTGAGGACCCTTACGTTATGCCCCTGGGGACAGAGGCTTAGAAATCTGCTTCCCAGGTCCTCTGAGGACTTTCGTTCCTGGCCCCTCTGTTCCATTGGCACACCAGCCTCAGTACCTTTATGTCCCAACTCTTGCCTGGTCCAAATGTACCCGCCTTTGTATGAAGGTCATGATTTTCTGGTCACTCATGCTCCCCCATCTCTGAATCTTTAAACACAACTAAGTTGCAAAGCCCAGATTTGGGCTAATTCCAAATTTTGTCTCCTTTATTCTTTTTTTTTTTTTTTAAGATTTTATTTATTTATTTGACAGAGAGAAACACAGAGAGGAAACACAAGCAGGGGGAGTGAGAGAGGGAGAAGCAGGCTTCCCGCCGAGCGGGGAGCCCGATGTGGGACTCGATCCCGGGTCTCCATAACTTGTGCCCCTGTCCCCTTTATTCTTTGCCTAGTTGCCTTCTAGAGCCAAGATGCTAGTCTCTGTATTTCTTTCTTTCTTTTTTTTTTTTTTAAGATTTTTTATTTATTATTTGAGAGAGAGAACAAGAAAGCGCCAGCATGGCGTGGGGAGGGACAAGGCAGAGGGGCAGAAGGAGAGGGAAAGAGAGAATATCAAGCACACTCCCTGTTGAGTAAGCATGAAATCTGATGTGGGGTTCCATCTCCCAACCCTGAAATCATGATCTGAGCTGAAACCAAGAGTTCCACGCTCAGCCAACTGAACCACCTGTGCACCCCTAATCTATGTATTCCTAATGGCACCTATCTTGAGCAAAACCATTAATACCAGTCACTCCCTTGGGACAGTCTTTCCTGCCAGCTAAGTTAACTCAGGAGAACAAACTATAAACTAAGGGTGGTTTTCAGCACAGAATTAGGACTGAAGTGGTAAATTGCCCTTTTCTACTCTAGGGACAGTTTTATCCAGAAAAGATCATTTCTGTGTAAATACAACATACCCTCTTATGACTATAAGAAAGCTATATTCCTACTAAGCTTTCCCAAACCTCATTAAAAAAAAATTTTAGGGGTGCCTGGGTGGCTCAGTTGGTTAAGCGACTGCCTTCGGCTCAGGTCATGATCCCAGAGACCCGGAGACTAGAGGCTATGTGCATTCCTATAATAAAATAAAATCCCAACTTTTACTGTGGACACAAGCGTCTGCCTGTTCTTAATTCTTCCCTTCCTCTCTGACCTCCTCCCCATTATTTTCTCCCTCTCTCACTCCCCTTGCTTATGTTCCCTCTCTTACTGTGTTTCTCTCTGTCAAATAAATAAATAAAATCTTAAAAAAAATTTTTTTAATGCACTTACTGTGTTTGTACATGGAACATTTTTAGAAGGATCTCCAAGATTACAGTGGATAAGGAGATAACAATGATCACCTCCAGGGGGAAGAACTGGGTGACTAGAGGATGGGGTGTGTGTGTTGGAGGGATTTCCTTTTCAGTGCTGTGGCACTAGTCCAAGCCACTGTGGCCTCTCACCTAGATCACAGGAGTGACCTCATAACTGGTCTTCTTGCCTCAACTATTAGCCATGACTTTCATCACCACATAGCAACATTTATATTAATAAAAAAATAAATCCGATCTGTCACTTCGCCACTTAAATCTTTCCAAAGGCCTCCTTCTGCAATTAAAATAAAATCCCAAGGCACCTGGGTGGCTCAGTGGGTTAAAACCTTTGCCTTCCACTCAGGTCATGATCTCAGGGTCCTGGGATCAAGGCCCACATCGGGCTCTCTACTCAGCGGAGAGCCTGCTTCCTCCTCTCTCTCTGCCTGCCTCTCTGCCTACCTGTGATCTCTCTGTCAAATAAATAAATCCATCTTTAAAAAATAAATAAAATAAAATAAAATCCCAACTCTTACTGTGGATACAAGCCTCTGCCTAATCTTGACTCTTCCCTTCCTCTCTGACCTCCTCCCCATTATTCTTTTGCTCCAACCACATGGGTGTCCTTTCTGTTCCTCAGGCACTCCAAGCTCATTCCTTTCTCAAAGCCAACACACAACTGGCTCCTTCTCTTTCAAGGCTTGGTGCAAACATCCCCTCAGAGAATCTCCCTCTGACCATTGTGCCTAAAGGAGCCCCTCCCACACACACCAGTGATCTCTTCCCAATACCTTGGTTTGTTTTCATCATGCCACTTACCACTGAAGCTATCTCTTGAATTATCTGTTGAATTTCTACTCTTCCTAGAATGTAGACTCCTTGAGGGTAAAGACCTTGTCTCTCATTTTACCACTGTTTTCTCAGCATTTAGAACAGTGCGTGGTGCTACATGAACGAGCCTGTGTCTGAGGTCATGTACAAGGGTGTCAGGGTGGACAGTTGTATTACTGACTATGGTCGCCGTAACAAAGTACTGCAGACTCTGGCTTAACACAACACAGGTTTATCATCTTTCAGTTCTAGACATCAGAAGTCTGAAATGAACCCTGCAGGGGCAAAATCAGGATACCAGCGCAGCTGAATTCTTTCTGGAGACTCTAGGAGAGAATGCATTTCCTTCTCTTGTCAGTTTCTAGAGGCTATGTGCATTCCTTGGCTTGGGACCTCTTCCTTCATCTTCAAGGTCAGCAGCATAAACATCAAATTTCCCTGGCACTCACGCCCTCCCTTTTATAAGGGCCCTTGTTGTTTCACTAGGCCAACCCAGATAATGCAGGAAAATTTCCCCGTCTCAAGATGGGGAACTTAATCGCATCTCCAAAGTCCCTTTTGCCATGTAAATAACATTGCCACTGGTTCATGGATTAGGATTCCAACATCTTTAGGAACCATTAATCTACCTACAATAGCCATAAACCTGTGCCCTGGAACTATCCTGGTTATCTTAACTCAAGCACTCCATCCACCCTGAAACTTTGTCAGACCCTGTCCCCTGCAGAAACCGATAACCAGTCCTCCATTTGTGCCTGCCTCAGAGAGGTTAACAAATCTATTTACCTACCTGCCCCTCCATTAGGGCTGTGAGCCCTTTGGGGCAGATTCTAATGTTATTCATTTTTGCATCTTCAACACCTAAAACACTGATGGCTTCATTAATTAATTGATTAATTCAAAAATATTTATTGAAGGCCCAGTATGCTCAAGATACTGAGAATAGGGGCGCCTGGGTGGCTCAGTTGGTTAAGCGACTGCCTTCAGCTCAGGTCATGATCCTGGAGACCTGGGATCGAGTCCCACATCGGGCTCCCTGCTCCGCGGGAAGCCTGCTTCTCCTTCTCTCACTCCCCCTGCTTGTGTTCCCTCTCTGGCTGTGTTTCTCTCTGTCAAATAAATAAAATATTAAAAAGAAAAAAAAGATACTGAGAATATAGTGCTAAACTAACACAAACTTGACCACTGCCCTCAAAGAGCCGGCAGTCTATCTAGAAAGTGAGACAAACTACCCAAAACTGTAAAAGGAGACCAACAATAGGGTAAGTGCAATGGAGAGCACAGAAGGAGAATCTACTCTTATTTGGAGGTGTCAGAGAGGGCTTCTAAGTAATGTCCTGGTTGATGTCCCAGATGAGAAGGAATTAGCCATAAGGGAAATCTGAGGGAGCAGGCAGCAGCCCCCATGACCACAGCTAAGGCAACACTACCACCTTCACTAGGCCCCACACACAGTAGGGTCCACCCCAGTGAGCAAGCGCCCACAAAGTAGCCAGACTCAAGTGATGTGTTAGAAATTATTGCTTCCGGGGTGCCTGGTTGGCCCAGTTAGTGGAGCATGCAAATTTTGATCTTGTGGTTATGAGTTCGGGCCCCATGCTGGGTATGGAAATTGCTTAAAAATAAAATTTGAAAGGAAAAAAGAAAGAAGAGGGGAGAGAGGGAAGGGAAGGGAAGGAAGGAAGGTAGGAAGGGATGAAGAAAAAGGAGAAATGATGCTCCTGGGGAAACTTTGGGAGTCTAGATATGTTCATTATCTTGATTGTGATGATGGTTTCAAAAACATATGTGAGAGCTTAACAACTTATACACTTGCAATTTATTGTATGTCAGGTATACCTCAATAGGGCTGTTAAAAATAGTAATGAACTGGGGTGCCTGGGTGGCTTAGTTGGTTAAGCATCTGCCTTCTCCTCAGGTCATGATCCTGGGATCCTGGGATCAAGTCCCGCATTGGGCTCACTGCTCACTGGGGAGCCTGCTTCTCCCTCTGCCTGCTGTTCTCCCTGCTTGTGCTCTTTTTCTCTAACAAATAAATAAATAAAATATTTTTTTAAGTAAATAATTATTTAAAAAAATAATAAACATTTAAAAATAGGGGCACCTGGGTGGCTCAGATGGTTAAGCGTTCTACTTTTGACTCTGATCATGATCCCAGGGTCTTGGGATTGAGTCCCAGATCTGGCTCCCTGCTCAGCGGGGAGACTGCTTCTGCCTATCCCTCTGCTGCTGCTCCCCCTGCTTGTGTGCTCTCTCTCTCTTTCTCTCTCTCCACCTTTCAAATAAATAAAAATCCAAAAAATAAATAAAATTTAAAATATAAAAATAAATCATTGTCAAGTAGAGTTTATCCCAGAAATGTAAGAATGATTCAGTAACAGAAAATTGAAAAATGTGGGATGCCTAGGTGGTTTAGTCGGTTAAGCATCGGTCTTGGGCTCAGGTCATGATCCTGGGATCCTGGGATCGAGGCCCACATCAGGCTCCTCACTGAGCAGGGAGCCTGCTTCTCCGT